>KZ807078.1:645465-660057 GCA_000696205.2 Oncopeltus fasciatus
TTTTTTTGTGGGTTTCAGGGTCTAAAATAAATATGACCAAAAAAATTTAATTAGATATTATTTTTGGCACATTTATTTTACACCTTGGTTAAAACCCTAATGGACAACTAATATAAACCACTGAATTGGTAATTTAGAATCACTCAAATAATGTACAAGCAAACTTATTTCAAGGAGTCTTCGAAGTCTAGCATTGTGAGTTCAAATACAGCCCTGGGCAAGTTTTTAAAACTTTTAGGGAAAAAATCATCCCAAAATCATAAGTGTTTAAAATAGGGTGTCTAATATATGGCTGCCTTTAGAAAATCTCTCTCTCTATGATCATAAATGGTTGAGTGGCATACAAAAAAAAAAATTCAAAATCAAAAATTTAATCTTTTAAAATTATTTTCAAGTTTTAAAACTTATGAAGAACTCTGGAATTTTATATGAACATATGCTAGAACTTATTTAAAACCAAGCTTAACAGGAATAGTATACACAAAAAACCCATCATAATTGTTCAAATTGTTGATTACCTTTTGGTTTGATTCTGAAATTTATCCTTCAAAATGGATGAATTATTTCTGATGTATGTGATTCAGTTTTTTGATGTATCAAAGAGTGTTTTCTATCAGTGAACTATAATTTATTAAAATTAAAATATAAATTATCTTTCAGTTTTAAATTCAAAGAAAGAACTTTTTAAACAAAAAATTGGACTAATGAAATACAAAGGTTCTCTCTTGCACTTTTAATAACCAAAAAAAAAAATTTAAAGTTAGCCTTTATGTTTTATCAATTATACATGAGTTGAGACTAGTCTAGGTATCTTGAAAATTTAGGCACTACCTAATTTTTATTTGTCCAGTTATCTAGCACAGCAATTTTCATTAATTCATCAAAACTTATGTAGTCTTGGCTAGCTTTAAATTATTTATTATTTACTACAGTTATACTAATAGCAAATGAAGAAATTAAAATTCCATAGTATAAATACTAAATTATGTTCTCTTGAATACTGAACACCTTAGACTCAGAGCTGTATGTGTTATAAGTGAAAACTATTGAAGCTATCATCTGAACAGTGATTACTGTCCATAATGGGCTTGGAATAGAGCTATTCTCAAAAAAACAAAGAGACATTAAGAGAGTTGGAATTCGTGACAAAGCACTTGACCAGTGGTGCTGCTTCCATCTTGCAAGTTTGAGAGATGAGAGCTGTAGAAATATTCCACAAAGCCCACTAACCATACAGCCAGCGTAGAATCCTATTTGGTCGAAGTATTTGAAGTGAAGAGCTGAAAAAGCTTCTCCTAAGTAAAGGCTGCATGGCATCAGGATCACAAAACTGTCAACAAGTACAAAAATAAAAAAACAATAAAAGGTATATATTGTCACATAAGTGTGTATAGGATCTCATAGGGAGGGCGGTTTGTGGCTTTCCTGTCAAAGAGAAGACAGATCTGATGTTACTGAAGATTGGCTTAGGGAGAGAGACCCCTAGAACTAAGCCCAGATCAATACCTAGATATCTAGCCTCTACATCTTAAGTATAGACTGAACGAGAGAGTAAAGCTTGTTTAGCCTCTATCTCTTTTGTCTCCCCCCTCCCCGAATCGTCATTCCTTACCTTAAGCTACTCCCCTCACCATTTTTTTATTCAATTAATATTGTTACATTACTGTACACTGAGCTACTTCATTTTAATCTTGATTATTAATCTTAATATTATTATATTACATTATTTTCATCATAAATTTTTACTGTTAGAATGTAGGTGGTTGTCAACATTTAATTAAATATTAAAGTTAATATAATTAAATGTTGACAACCACCTACATTCTGACAGTGAAAATTTTTTTGGAGTGACAGCCTCTCATCTTTACTCATGTTCTGATGAAACAGAAATGAATTTTTAACACCAACAAACAATTCAATTACAAATAGTAAAACATAACTGATCCATAACTTTCAATTTTATTGAATTTATATTGTTCACATTATGCCAATATGAAATATGAGATTTAAATCAGGAGTGGTCTATAGTGTTGAAAAAAACAAATCTCTTAACCTCTAAAAATTAATTTGATTGAAATTAATGAAGTAACATATTTGTTGAGACAATCTAAAATATTCAATATAACACTTAATTTATTAGTAGCTTATACATGCTAAATATTAATAAATTTATATTTCAGCATTCTTTTATCAACTGATTCACTGGATAGAAGAAAGCATTGGGTTTATTCACAAAAAGTCAGCCTTTTGAAGTGTCTAACACGGCTAGGGTGATATTCATTTGACATTGGCAGTTTATGATGACAAGGGACCATTAGTGAATAGAATAATGATGAGTGTTATTTTATTTATTGTCATCACCTGTTAAATTTTATCTTCTAAAATCATACTGTGGAGAGATTGTAATAAAAATTGAAAAATAGTGCAGAAAAATTAGTAGAGAGCTCGATAATAATAATAATAGTAATTCCTAGTTTTCTATATTACTACCACTATTTTATTTGTAGACTGCTACATATCAAAATGATGAAATCATAATTACCGATTTTTCTGAAATGTGGAAGCTTGGCACTATATCTAAGAGTGGCAACACAACAATAATGAAAATAATCAGTCTGTATTTTCCTAATAAACTGCTGGAGTATATGGTTCATTACCTACTATCATCAATTTTCATGCATCATAAAATCACCAAGGCTTGATGTTTTTCACTGAAACCATTATATAACCAATTATATTGTAGAAGCAATTAAGTATGGCACTCAAGTGGATACCATTTATTTAATTTTGGAGTATTTTATTTTTCTGATCCTGGCCGAAACCTTGACAAATTTTTCCAGCATAATACTCGACAGCCAATCAACCTCCAACCATGTCAACTCAACACATTAAACGGGGTGCTTCAAACATCAACACACGCTCTTCACAAAACCGCAGGTCCTACACTCATTCCCAGTCGCAGGACCCCGCTTACACCTGACTCAAGACTTCAGAGTAGAGCCTGCCCTTCACTTCTCAACAGTTCTTATAGCTCCAGTAATAACTACCAGACTACAACCCCTGTTTCAACTCAGGTTTATCATCATCATCAAAAGATATAAACAAATTGTATGTTTGTTTACATCTTTTGATGAGGACAAAAGTCCTGTGCAAGAACTTTGCCCACAAAGATGAAAGCAGAATTTTTGTACTCTAATGCAGATCCTACAATCTGTTCCCTAATTTTGTTAATAATTCTCTGAAGAATATAATTTTAACAATATTCAATCATAAATTCTCCCTCCATATCCATTGAACTCCTTCATATAAGAACCCATGAATTTAAAGTTGGTGATTTCCTTTTTCCAAATCAACAAGTTTTTTGTTTGGGAAACTTCAAGGTAAATATTTAATTTTCACAATTTTTTTTACAAAATTACTATATGCAGTGCAAATGACAGGATAGAGAAGACAGTTGATCAAAGATTCCTCTCTTATAACCTCATATAAGAGGTCTTATATGGCATCCCTGTACAATCCTATATATATGGTATATATATATATATAGTAATTGAAGCAAGAAAATGAGGGGAAAGCAGTCACTTGGTAAAATTGACTTTTCTTACAAAATGATAAAATTTGATGTAATATTTAAAAAACTAAGAGCAAACAAACAATGAATGTAATTCGGTTATGAACTGTTAAAAAGATAATATTTTCAAGACAATCAAAGCATATATCGCTTACATAATCAAGATGATTCATGAAATAAAATTTTTGGATAATAGCCAGTTCAAATTTCCCAATCCATTAATTTCAAGTTAATGAACTTTGGGATCAAAATGGAATCAATAATTTAATATTCAATGATAAAAATAGTTTCAATAATGAATTTATACAGATAATTTGAACTATATTGTTTTACAAGTTCATCTATGCTTCCACGATCTCCAGAAATATTCATTAATACTTAATAACAATAATTAACATCCTTTTAGATATGAAGAGGTAAATTTAATCCCTCTAAAAGTGCATTTAGAACATCCACTGAGACCACAAGCAAATATTTATAAGATTATAGGCTTAATAAGATTTAGGGTAATTATACCTGTATGAAGGTTATAATTTGTATTATATTGCGATTTAATACAAATAAAAAAAAAAAAAGAGATTGATGATATTTTCTGTAATATATCATCAATCTCTTTATAGTGATAAAAGACTCAGAAAAATGTTATGAATAAGTCAGAAGTTATCTTATTTTGATCTTCTACTAAAAATATTTTTTTTAATAATAATAAATTTGAACAAGCTTAATTTTTATTTTAAGTGTCTTTTCTTCAATTATTTCTAAAACGATTAATAAAATTCATATTTGTTTAAATTGTGGCATTTATTCCAGAAGATAAGTTAACATGCATCCAGCAACAAAAATATTTGTGACAATTTATTCAGATAGGCAGTGTATTTAAAATACAATTTATTAGATAGGTACCTGAAAATATTCTTATAGTATAAGCCAGGAACTTCTTTGGAGTAATCATTTGTGGTATTGATAAGTTCCAAAATTGTTGAGGATATTATATAAAAAATTGGCCATGGATGATAATCATAAGGCTCCTGAAAAAACAAGTCAATGCAAGCATTAATTAATACTTACAACTATGGATTTTAATTTCTAAAATACCTTGGGTAGAGAAAGTATTATAATGAAACAAATAATGGCTTTCTGTCACAATTTTGTAATTATAAACTTTAAATTAATATATCACACATTCACTGTATATAACTACTGAATGGATTTTAGAAAAATTCTGAGGGTACTAAGGCTTAAGTAAAACTTTTTTTTACCCCAGTAAGAATATTTATTCAGAAGAAATACTCAGGCTTAATTTGTTGGCTTCTAAGACCTCCAGGATCTTAGCCTTCTGAACAAGCTGCTTGCATCTCATTTGGTCATGAGGCACTGTCTGTCAAGCAACCACGTTCCACTTCAGGCAGCCTCCATTGGCATGCTCTCCCAGAAAAGTTAGGGTCATTCATAGGAACACTTTCCAATGGCCTTGCTATCCATCAACATGCATAACCACTAGTTTCTCTTCGTTCTTCATACCTTGTCACCTCCCACCCACAGGGGTGATACCTTCATCCATTTATCTCTATATAAATTAATACTAACTATATAAATATGACACAATTTTCTTGTTGCTCTGTTCTTTCCAGAAACCCTTTTTACTGTCATATATAGTTTAATAACTTATAACATCATAGAAACTGGGTTTCGCAAATAATCAGCTTATTCTTTGGAAAGGATATTAGTGACCATACAATTACAATATAAACTTGGTTGAATAATACATGGGCTTTATGAGGTCCATTCAATGCAGAGATCACTAATGATTGTTATTATGGACCTGAGATATCTGACAGTGCTTGTGACTGGAATCTCAGGTGTGACTGTTGTAGAAGTTCAGAGTCGAATAACTGCAACACTAGTTTAATAAGTATTCAGGCTATTTTATTCATTTTAGTTTTGGCTTTCAAATCAGATCAACTGAATGAAAGATACATTCTGAATATAAAGATGAAATCATGAGGTAATATATTCTTATTATGATGATGTAATCATATCGCAGTGACTATAATCACTTCTTTAATATTAGGGCAATCCTGTGCCTTTCTTGTATTATTTGTAGTACATGCCATCAAAACAGTCAAAATATGGATTGAAGTTTTTCTCCCTTATTGGCGCAAAATTATTTTAGAATCAAAAAGCGGCTTCCTGGACCCAATGAAACCTCAAACAGACCTTTAGATATTGTGCCTTGTAGAAAAATCAAATAGACATGTGACAACTAAAAATTGGTACACCAATTGGAATTGGCCAATAACTTTCATTTAGGAGGACTTAAATGCATTGCTAAAAAATAAAAATAAAATCCCAATATCATTTTTGCCATAAAGGAAAAAGTTATCGTCATGGAAAATGGTTTTTAGTGAGTGATAGAATTCAGGAAGATATGCTTAGTTTGGCTGTTTATACATTCTATTCATATATTTACTTAAATTTTATTAATTTAGATTTTTTTTTTGTTTTAAACTTATATTCAGCAGCTTTATTAAGAGAGAATAAAGTAAATATTGTGATAAATTCCCTTACAAAAAATCCTATATTGAAGAAAATAATAAGGGATGCAATAAGCCCAGTCAAACCAATGATGAAATCAAAAAATGAAACTTGCTTCAATGTGCACAGCAAGTAACACAATGATGACGCATTCTGAGCACAAACAAATACAGGAACAGGCTGAAACAGAATTGGTAAAAATAGGATGAATAGGATTATTAAAAAAAGCATTTAAAAAAATATGCAAGTTTCAACATTTCTATATGTATCAGGTACAAGAAATGAAAACAAATTATCTACATGGAAAATGTATAGACTATGAAGGAAGGATAGGCTTTTTAATATTGTCCAGCATATTATTGTCTTTTTCTGAATTTTTAATTTTCTTTATTTACT
The DNA here is from genome assembly GCA_000696205.2 of Oncopeltus fasciatus. Classification (NCBI taxonomy): domain Eukaryota; kingdom Metazoa; phylum Arthropoda; class Insecta; order Hemiptera; family Lygaeidae; genus Oncopeltus; species Oncopeltus fasciatus. The sequence goes on from KZ807078.1 coordinate 651,968, forward strand.
AATTTCTTTATGCTAAAAAGTATTTAACACTATTAAGACTTTAAGGTTACAGTTCAGTTTCATTTTTACTTATCCATAAGTAGAGCTTCAAAGAAAGACTGCGAGTAAGGAGGTTGCAACTTCAGCTATTTGTTTCTAGCTGCAGTTGAAGACTTAAATTTTTCAATTAATTATTTGTAGTCGGAAGAATTAAAAGAGCACAGTAGAAAAAAGGAGTTAAATACAATTTATTTGTAGACCTGTTAGTCACTCCATATCTGCAGATCACTAGGGACAATAAAAGTAAATAGTATTTTAGAACATAATATATTTTTACTACGAAGAATAATATTGCTGATTCCATTGTGATAAATGTTAAATCACACCAAAATTCACAGATACACACACACATCTAAGTGTGTGTTTATTAGTAAAATTTTCTTCCAAATGCCAATGTTAATATATTAAATAATTATTGTAATTAAATATGCATGCATGTCAATAAGAACTTACTGTTGAAGCGAGAGCCTTGGAGCCACAGATTATTGATGCAACATAAATAAGGAGGCTTGGTAAAAGGCGGATAAATTTTACACAAGTTAGCTTGGATGAATCATCATTGATAGTGAACAAACTTGGCCTGAGGTAAAGAAGGATGAAAGCCCCAACTAAAGTCTGCCAGCCTTGATAGACAGTAGGATATGTAAAACCAAGTACTGATAGTACATACTGAAAAGAATTTAGTAATTAGTTTTTCTATAAAAAAAAAAAAAAAAAAAAAAAAAAAAGCAGCATAAAAACAACAGTCAAGTCAACAACCAATGTTGATTTTTAGGATCAACTTATGGAACTCATTGGTTTGAATTTAAACTTTATCTTTTTAATAAACATCAAATACCTGAAGGTAACACAGCCAATTAGGTTCATTTTTGGGAACATAACAGAATCAGTAATCCACATATAAATAAATCCTTTCCATAAAATTACAAAGATTTTTCATAAAGTTACAGGTTAAGAAAGCTAATTGGAGCTAGAAGAATATTTAAATGCTTGAGAACTATTTTTATTAACAATATGAGTACTTTAAAAGTAAAAGTGATGAACTGAAAGAAATAAAAAGTTTTAATTTAAGTTCATAAAAGTTTTAAACTGCATGAAGACTTCTTCCAGATTCATTAGTCAGTCAAGGCAAATTTCTCATGAAAAGACCCTCAAGACATTTTCCATCAAATGTTAATTCAAAGGGGAATTACTGAGTCTAAATAGCAAAACTGTGAATTGTCCTATGGCAACTGAAAACACTTGTTTTTCATTTGGACAAGTAACTTGAAAACACAGGTATCAGTCCAGGTACCTGATTATCATTTGGGCCAAGCCCATCTGCTAATATCCACTCTTCAAATATAAAATTGAAAATAAATATTATCCCTCTAAAATATCCATTACAACTTAATTCTTGGAAAAGGATAGCTGTATTTTTCCTGTCTAATTACAGAAGAACACTCAACATTGATTAAAGAAAGTCACTGAGCACACATATCTTAACTGTGTCTGACAGCAATATGGTTTTTCATCATCACTAGCTATCACACTCCAACTGACTCAATACCTCATAATATATTTAGATTGGATTCCTAATCCTAATCAAATGGTCCAGTCTCCTTTGTACCTGACAAATTGAGTGAAATGGGCTAGCTTGGGCTTACCTTTCAGTTTCTTCCTAATTCACTAGATGAAGTTTCTTCTTTTTAAAACTTCTTAAGAACTCTGGAGTTTAGGGACATAAACCTGATGCCTTCAAGTATTGTATAGCCAGACCAGGTCTCCTGTTAGGAAACTTCCTTTCTCATCCTTTATATCTTAGTACTTCATTTTTACATTGGCCACAGAGATCTTAGTTCCATCTTTTACATGAATGTTGTTCATACCTTTTATAGTTAATTGACATAGTTTTCCCAAGAAAGTTCTACTTGGGCTCACATCCAAAATTTAAATCATACAGAAGAACGCAATTGTGTTCAAATCAGGCAGAAAGCAATTGCGTGGACTTTTTACAGATTCTTTAGTCAGTCAGTGAAGTACGCATCGAGTACAATAATATCATCCAGATATAAGACAACCATTACTTGTTCAAATGTGGCAGGGTTCCAAGAGCAGGCTTCATGGTGAATTCTCAGAGTCCTGTGACTATTGAAAAATAGCATCATTGTGAATTCTTTTTGTCCAATAGGGCAAAGCCTCCTGCCAATATCCACTCCTGGGGCATAAAGTAAAAAACAACTGGTACCCCTATAGCATCCCATATGACATCAATTCTCGAAAAGGGATAGCTGTATTTTTCCTGTCTAATTACATAAAAGCACACAACACTGTTATCAAAGTCACTGAACTTTTTTCACTAAACTGCCTTAGTTTGATAGCAATCTAGATTATTACACTGTCAGTACCTGACAACAAAATATAAAGGGGTTAGGACTAAATTAGATAAAGAACTGCCAAGACAGATCTAATCTAGAACTTTCTGGAATTCCTTACAGGTGTAAAATTGGTAATTCTGTAGGGCAGTAATTGTTCATAGTTCAAAGAAGGGACCATTTCCTACATTTCTATCTGCATATATTGTATTCACTAATTCCTCATAAGTTTTTTGAGTTTCTTACATTTTCTCCCTGAACAAATTAACTTCTATAAACTTTGAATAGAAGCATTAATAACATAAATTCCTCATTACTAGACATTATTATTCAAATTATATTACACAAGTAGGTATTTTAATAATAAAGCCTATATTAAATAACCCCAATGTTTTGAAAACTATCTTGAAGTAAATACATTAATGAAGTCACATAATAAATGAGAATACAGGTTCATACTCAACATTGAATTAACTCTTTGCCCTACATTATAAAAATTCTTCATTCACAACAAGTGTTTCCAAATTTTGAATGAAAGTTTACAGGTTCCAAAAAAAAAAAAAAAAAAAAATTCTTTAGTTCAATAAATCATCCATATATGCTCAAAATTAATATAAATAGTAATTAGAATTCTCTCTAAATAAATGAAGCTAAAAATTTCATAAGAATTATGACAAATTATTATGGAGACCTGTTCAACTTTTTATTCTAGCAATCAAGTTGAAAGAAACATGAAGTAGTGATTGATTATTGATTAAGTAGTATAGTAGAAGAAAAACTAAAAAAAAAAAAAAAAAATGGATATAAGAAAGAATAAAGGAGGAAATATAATTTACCAGAAGGAAGGAACAATGTGCGCAAAATGTGACCCCACTAAAGTTGAATTTAGAATTCAGCCGGGAAGGAANCAGATATTTAAATTTTAAAGATGAGATAAATTCAATTATTAAAAAAATTATAATTCAAGTAAATTTAAGGAATAACTTAAAAAATAATTTAATTTAATATTTTAAATTACTATTTAATTTGATAAAGTTTGAATTTTTCAACAATTGAATAAGTATTTATGGACCAAATTTAATAAATTATTATTAAATTTTATGCGAGTATCCCTTAAATACTTGTAATTATCAGAGGTGATAATTTCATATTAAATCACTCTGGTTTTTTCTGTTTCTAAATAAATAACTTCTAAAATATTTTAAGATTTCTGGGCTCTAATGAAAGGACTCAAAAGAACTCAGCTTTTGTTAAATAGAAAACAGTATTAGAGCGAAGCTGCCTTTATATTTTTCTATTTGATGGAGATTCTACTTTGCATCATAAATATAATTATTCCCAAAATCTAATTAAGACCTAGAGATAACTTTTCCATATTTTAACTGATAACATTAAACAAGAAAGTTCAGTTAAATAATTTGATTAAGATAATGAAGTTTAGATCAATGAAAGAGAAAATGAATGCTAATTTGACAAGAAATGCAACAAATCAATGTTCATGAAAATCTAACACCAATTAAAATGAATATACCCTGAGAATAGAGTAAAATATATCATTTGATAAGGGATATTTTGAAACTATATGATAATGATCATGCACGATAGAAATATGATTATAATAATAAATATGAGAATCAATATAACACTATTCCATGTTCTTTGCATTGTCCAGCATTTTGGTCATTCCCTTCATCATCAACAACTGGAAGAGTTAAGTATACATTTAATAGTTTTCGTTACTGATCTGCATATTCCATTATATTATACATGTTGGAAACATTGTTCTTTAATATAGGACCATCATTTTAATTATAGAGCAGCATATTATAAAAAAATTGAGTTTGCAATTAGAAAATCAATACTTTCACTTAAAAAACTAATAACACAGTCATGTTTAGGTAAGGTATTCTATTAAAATGCTGAATAGTCATAAATATGTCATAAAATATTTTGATTGTTATCTAACCTGACCTCCCACAAAATCTTTTCACTCTGTTTCTTTAGGCAAATTTAGTTATTAGATGAAATCAGTCAGATAATTTTTTCTCCACAATGAATGTAAATAGAAAAGAGAGAGAACTCATTTTTAAAAATCTTAAGAGACATAAATGCTCATATTAATCTATTACATGCTTACCGCCATTAAACACCAACATTATTTATTTAGAGGGTAGAAGCACACCTTCTGAGATCACTGGTTATGACAAAAACCTGATTAAGTACCAGGCTGACTTGACTTGATAAACCATTATCTACATATCTAGTTAAGTGCAGAGTTGGAAACAGCACATAAATATCTTTATAACTAGTTGCTTAGTAAGCAGTCTTGAAAATTTACCAATTAAATTAATGACATACACTGAATTTAATGTTCTATTTATAGAGCAAAACCTATTATTTTAACTAAATTTAATTTAACCTGAGTGTTGTATATTTTCAATAAACAATTATCAGGGATGCTTGCTTAGCTGAGGGAAACCATTCGAGAATACCAAGTCTGGCACAGCAAGTTCAAGTCCAATCCTGGGCAATATTTTATTGTAAAAAATAGCTTACTTAGAGCCATGGGTGTTAATAATAGAATGACTACCTGTTACAGCCCTCCCTCCATGAATCTTAGTGGTTGCATGGGAGATTAATTAAAAAAGAAAAACAAATATCAGCATTAGCTAAGATGAATGTATTTGTTTAAATAATTCTTGCAGGCTTGAAGACAAAACATCTTAATTATTTTCTCTACATTTCAGGAGTTGAAAAAGTTCAAGTTTTAGGCATGATTCTTAAAACATTTTACATTATCATCATTCTTTTTAAAAAATCAACAAGAAATTTTTAATTTTTTTAAAATGAAAAAAATTGGAAAATGTATTTTTTTATGTGTTTGCCTTTTTAGTTTAAAATTTGTAACTCACTTTAACCAAAACTTACCTTAGAATATTCAACACCCTAGAGTTTTTTTCTTTAATCCAATACTTTTCTCACCTGGAGACCCCTAAAGCACAAAGTGTTCCAGGTCTTTGGTTTCAAACCAAAGTTCCAAGATCTTTACACACAGATGAAAATTCACACATTTCATAATTTAAAAGACGGTAATACTTTCAGAAAATTATTGAGATGGGGTGAGCTACTGACCTCCTCAGAATTATATTTATTTATATATTTTTTTCTTACAGTATCATTGGTTTTCAATTTACAAAACCCTAATGTCAAAGTTAATAAATCTCCCTGTAGTAAAATGTAAATGTATGTTTAACCTAATTGATTATAAATTCAAGAATCAACTCAAAATGACGAATACAGTACCCAATAAAGTCATTATTATTTATTTTTGAAATAAATTCTAGAAATTTTCATCTGGGTTGTATGAGGCATTGTGTTTGGGTATTTGGGGGATCGTGTATCTCCACGAACAAGACGTGAAGGAGGGAGTATTGAATGTAAAAATACTGAAATGTCATATACAAAGTTAAGTTCTTTACATTTGAATATCCTCAAAAATTTAGTAATTTATTTATATCAATTTAGACATATATGAATTTAAAATTTTGTCTTCTCATTAGCCAAAAAAGCTCATACAATTACAAAATTGAATTAGTACTTGACACATAAAAAAGTAAATTTAGTTAAGATTTTTAAATAATTATTTATTTATTTAAAGCATTAAAATAGTTTATTCATAATTGGTATTTCAAGTAAACCCACCCCTTTAGGCTCAATATTACTTTGAAGAATGATTCATAGTTTTCACACTCAAGTAAAATAAAAATAGTCTTTGCAATATCTTTGTATAAAATATTGGAATGTAGATAAACATGTATAAGTTATCTAACAAAAATAAAAAAAAGGATTTTTATTTCTATGATCAGGAGAAGCTGTGAAGGATTTCTCTTCTATGAAATTAATTTTTATGGTTTGATGTAGTATACCAAAGTAATTTAATGAGAAGGCTATATATAATTCTTGAAAATATCAGAACAGAATTTAGGAGTACTATCAGTGTTATTGAACTAAGATAATATAGTTAAAAACAAGTAGCAAATGAGAGAACTAAAACTAAAATGGAATAAGTTATTTTGATTTTCCCTCTTTCATAATATAGATTCTCATACCTCGATTAGAACAAAAAAAAAATTAATAGTTTTATTCCAATTGTTTATCAAATTAAACAGATTATATATAATTAGGTGACATAAAAAGAAGGTTACAAAGTGAAAAGAAAATATTTAATAGGAAATAGATCAAAGCAATTATTAAATTTAAATATTGGTTTCTTGCAAATAAAAAAATTAAAAATGCTTTTATGTACAGATATCTTAAAGAAAAAAGAAAGATTAGGTTTTAAACAGTAAAAAAAGGAAAAGAAAGACACCTCCAAAAGATAAATTTATTCCTTAAAAATAAACTTATTCTACAATGAAACAAATAATGTACCTTATTGACAAATATTGTTAAAATAAATAATAAGTGGAATACACCATTTTCTGTCTTTAAATATCTGAAAATCGAGACACTATTAAAAAAAATACCCATAACCTTTTCAATTGAAACTTCCCCGCCAAAAAAATAAACAATAGTTACACTCTAGAAGTACAAAAAGAAGTATAATAGAAGCGGATAAAAGAGTAATGTTACATTGCACATTCATTTATAAATATAACTGAAATTAAGACAAATGATCTTTTCCACTGGAAAAAAAAAAATTCTAAATACTCACGCTTAATAATTTTGTCAATTTTTATTTTTTTAATTTAAGTAATTATCTTTAAAATGCTTTTTTATTTTATTCTAAGCTTATTTATTTACAAATTAACGACAATTAGTAAAATTTTCAGGAAAACAGCTCCGGTATATTCCAAATTAATGGTTGGAAAAAATAAAATAAAATAAAATAAAGGGGATATCTTAATTTATCCGGCAAACCTTGATTGATTATGTATATTATGACGTGTTAAATCCTGCGTTTTAATATTACACGCATTTTTTCTTCAAGAAAATCCTTATAGAGGGGGGGGGGGGGAGAACCCCTCCAATCATAATATAAAAAAAACACTTATGGTCGGAAACGGTAGAACATGCAAAAAAGTAGTAAAATTCTTGATTACGTTAATGACGTCATGAAATAGATAACAGTTTCTATACGGGACACATTCTGCTTTATACAAATAAAGAAATAAAAAATAAAAAACCAAAACGGTCGCAACTATATAATTCTTCCTCCCTTTAATGTCTTAATTATTCAGCCTATTGGCTGTCTGCCCTAATCGTTAATGAAACTTTAGGCAAAGTTATCTAGCCAAAATCGCATCGTTTCATCAAATCCATGCCTAGTTTAAGAAAACATAAACTTAAAAGCCATCAAAATTTGGCCATCAAAATTTTCTATTTCATGCAAAGAGTTCTATTTATATTGTATTGCATTGATATTATTCAAGTATTTTATTATTGAAGCTTGTTCGGCTGATTTGAGTGTGGAAGTTTTTTATTTATAAAGATTGAGAGAAGAAAACACTTGTATGGCATTCAAATTTTTTGGTTTATTCGTAACAATACTTTACAAGACATAATAAGACTTTCACCCAAAATTAGTAGTAGTCTTCAAACTTTTATATTAATCGTATCTTTTAAATATGTAACTCTAAAATACCTATTTAGTTTGGTAACACAAGGTGATATATATATATATCCACATATAAATAA
>KZ807079.1:1835-20276 GCA_000696205.2 Oncopeltus fasciatus
GGGGGGAAAAAAAAAAAAAAATATATATATATATATATACATATATATATATTTTGCAAATATTTTGTCTACATGCTATTTATTCATTTTTGAAATTATTTACTTTGTGTAGAACAAATAAAATAAGTTTTATGTACAGTTTCTTCTTCCGGGTTGGACCGTGTCAAGTTGTTGGTAGTTGCCGTGCTTTCGCACATCCTGTTATGGCTTCTTCAGGGCTGGATTCTGTATTCAACTGGTCGTACCCGGAAGAAGAAACTGTACATACATCTGACGACCGTGGAAGCCTACGTGAACAAAATAAGTTTTATTAGAAAATTTTCGTTGTCAAGGTTGATTTAAAAAAAAAAAAAAATGCAATTTAGAAAATGTGCATTTGTTTAATTATCTGCCAACGTTTCGGCTTACAATGCAAGCCATCTTCAGGGCTATCATGAAAGCGAGAGAGGGGACATCTTGCCACCTGGATCAAATGTCCAAGACTAATCCCAGTCTACCTCTCTACTACTAATGTCTACGGTCAAAAAACTCACCATTTGAATATATGTTTAAGTGTAATTTTATTTATTTTTTATAACATTTCCTTATTTACCTTATTTATCTAAAATGTGTGGATTTATTTGCTAGAAAATTTAAAATTTGTACGAAAAACGCTGGTTAAGGAAGAGATTTACTAGTACTCTCTTAATATTAGCAAAGAATCTTCCTTCTCGGCCAGTCCAGAGCCGTGGTATTTGAATGATAAAGTGGTATTTTGTTTTACGCTTATTGATCTACTAATAAGTAATATATAGTTGGAATATTTAATATATAGTTGTCACGTTTTAAGATATAGACGTCACCAAAGTTATTTATATTAACTCTCTATGGTGGTTTGTGGGAAATCTGTTTAGAAATCGCAACTCCTGCGTCTGACGCAATTCCTTCCCAGTTAGTCATCAGTAAAGTGGTTATTTGGTTAATTTCTGTTCGATTGCTGCTATGGGTCGATCAAAATGAACCCTTCAATATGCCATGTCAGTCCCACCATGAAGGGGTAACGTTGGAGAACCATAGTTCCCTCGGCTTATTACCGTCACGGGACATTATCGACTCTGCCGTTCCTCCAGGACACCACCGATATTCCCTCAATGGGAGGGGGGGAAGGACTCTAAAGTCGTTATGGCCGCCGTCCAATTTGTCCCTCCCTAACTCAGGCGACCTTAAGAGGATGTGCCCGTAGCACATAAGGGGTGTCGTAACTGACCTCCCCTTGGCCGTCCACCTATCACGTACGTGCATTCGGGTGCCTTCGGAAGGACTCCGAGTGCCGGCAGGAACTGCAAGTCTTCGTTTTGATTGGCTGTCTTTGGGAAGCGCCGATTGGTTTGGTGGTGGAGGATTTAGTTAATTTCAAATGTTGCAGTAATTGTCCAGTTGAAGAAAGTCCGCCATTTAGGGAATAATTGTCCATTTTCAGCGATCTGCATTAGCCAGATCCCTTTAATTATGTAAGATCCTGGGATCTACGTAAATTAAACTAATTTCCTGTAGAATGTTCACAAAAATAATTAGAACCTTAGAAATAATTAGGTTCATGTATAATTATATTATTATATTTTTCTCACAATGTTAAACTACTGCTTCTAACATATGAGACAAAAAAAAAATGTTGAAAATTAAACGCAAATTTTTTTTAAAAATTTTTATTTATTTTTTATTTGATGGATAATGTTTTGATTTTATCAATAATGAATATCTAACCCCCTTCTTCCTTTGATTTAAAAACACACACACATACACACAGTCTACATGCAATGCTCATACTCATTGTAATAGATAGATTTTTTAAAATTTTATTTTAAATATTATTTATATCTACCAGCGTCCTTAGCAACCAGAAGCAGATGTATCTGATGAATGAAAGGTTTTAGTTTTAAAAAATATATATATTTTAATTTTTGTTTATGAATATTTTTTTTTCTTGAAAATTTACAAAATAAATTTATGAGTTCAATGTAATTTTCTAAAGTTTCTGTTCTTTAACTTAAAAAAGTCTTTAAAAAAGCAGTTATGGAGGGAGATAGTTTTCCTATTAAAATAATGTAGTTGAGGCCAACCTTTTAGTTTTAAAACAGTTTTTAAATTTTGTTTTGTTTGTTTGGGTTATTAATAGGAAACGAATTAAATCTAAACCATAAAAATATATTAAAATATTCACAGAAAAAATTTCCCCTTCATTTAGAGCTACTCTACCTTAGTTCTACCCCTCAAATTTCTCTCCGTTTTGACGTATCACAATCGAACTCAAAATTTGTATTTATTGTATATTTATATTTTATATCATATATTTTATATGAAACAGTCATTGCCATGATGAAGAGTGTAGTTTAAGTGAAAATCCGATCAAGTAATTGCACTGAAGAAGTGGGCGTACATGAAATACATTTTTTTTTTTTTTACTTAATCAGAGCTACGTTTCATGTGAGTAATGATTAAAACTTAAGATGGTTGCTTAAGAGAGGAGATTAAACAGAAAAATTATTAGCTTACCTCTGTAATTATTCTTTCAAATACATATTTCTTATTCAAGATTTTCATGTTATTATTTTTATTATTGTACTCTAATAAAATTAATGCAGAAGTGAGGCATCAGTGGTTGCTAAAATCAGATCTTTAAAATAATATATCTCTTTGTATTTATAATTTATAAGTGATTTATATATATGAGAATTGTGTTTCTCGTGGCTTGTCTGGCCCACTCTTATTTTTAAGTTTTATTGATCAAAATGTTTCAATTATTAATTCTCAGAATTAACATCATTCANAAAAAAAAAAATACACGTTAGATAATTAAAAAAATACTCATTTTTTAAAATTGAATTTTCTGGATCTACCTTGACCGAACCCCAACTATAACATCTAATAAATAATTAATAATAATAAATAATGCATGCATGGTTTCATCTGTTATTATAGCTGATGCGATGTTTTATTTATTTTGTTTTGATTTTAGTTACGTTTTTGCAAAGCTGCGATTTTGTTTTTTCTCTTTCCCTACTTGATGAGGAGAATAAATGAGATAGGCAAGCAGTTGACCCTTGGAATTTTCGTTCTTACCCCCAAAGTAAGGGTTGTTTTTGCCCGATCCTAGAGAAAGAAGCCGAGTGTTGTTTTGGGAAGTGGCCGTTAGGAGAGCCATCATCTGTAACTGTTGCAGAGAGTAGATAGATAACAGTACCGGTCCCTCCCCTGGAGTGAGGAACGGTAAACCCCCTCCTTCCTTGTCCTGTCTCCTTTGCCCTGTGTGGGTGCCACTCTCCAGGACTCCGATGTGCTGACTCGACACCTTATCTGGTGTGCACATATCCCCTTGCTGCGGACTCGAGCAAGACAAGCAGAAAAGGAAAAAACATATCATTATTATATATTTTTTTTTGGGTGGAAGTTGGATCAAGGTAGATCCAAAAAATACAATTTAAACAAATGTGTAATTTTTTAAAATTATCTGCTGATGTATGGACTCACATTTTACGCCATCATCAGGGCTGTTGAAATGCAATGTCATAAGAATAAAAACATAAAATATTAAATGATTTACATAATTTTACATAGAATTGCCGTAACAAAGTGTAATGTGATATCAAATGTGTTTATAGCAATCGATGAAAGTGTTTTTGTATCACATAATAATGTATGTTATTTAATTTTTATGTTTTTTATTCTTATGACATTGTATTTCAACAGAAGAAACTGATGTTGGCAGATAATTTAAAAAATACACATTTTTTAAATATTGTACTTTTTGGATCTACCTTGACCGAACCCCAACTATAACATCTAATAAATAATTAATAATAATAAATAATGCATGCATGGTTTCATCTGTTATTATAGCTGATGCGATGTTTTATTTATTTTGTTTTGATTTTAGTTACGTTTTTGCAAAGCTGCGATTTTGTTTTTTCTCTTTCCCTACTTGATGAGGAGAATAAATGAGATAGGCAAGCAGTTGACCCTTGGAATTTTCGTTCTTACCCCCAAAGTAAGGGTTGTTTTTGCCCGATCCTAGAGAAAGAAGCCGAGTGTTGTTTTGGGAAGTGGCCGTTAGGAGAGCCATCATCTGTAACTGTTGCAGAGAGTAGATAGATAACAGTACCGGTCCCTCCCCTGGAGTGAGGAACGGTAAACCCCCTCCTTCCTTGTCCTGTCTCCTTTGCCCTGTGTGGGTGCCACTCTCCAGGACTCCGATGTGCTGACTCGACACCTTATCTGGTGTGCACATATCCCCTTGCTGCGGACTCGAGCAAGACAAGCAGAAAAGGAAAAAACATATCATTATTATATATTTTTTTTTGGGTGGAAGTTGGATCAAGGTAGATCCAAAAAATACAATTTAAACAAATGTGTAATTTTTTAAAATTATCTGCTGATGTATGGACTCACATTTTACGCCATCATCAGGGCTGTTGAAATGCAATGTCATAAGAATAAAAACATAAAATATTAAATGATTTACATAATTTTACATAGAATTGCCGTAACAAAGTGTAATGTGATATCAAATGTGTTTATAGCAATCGATGAAAGTGTTTTTGTATCACATAATAATGTATGTTATTTAATTTTTATGTTTTTTATTCTTATGACATTGTATTTCAACAGAAGAAACTGATGTTGGCAGATAATTTAAAAAATACACATTTTTTAAATATTGTACTTTTTGGATCTACCTTGACCGAACCACAACAAAAAAACATCTAATACGCTCAAAACCGCCATTTTCCATTTTCAATATTTTACATGCTATGAGTTTTCTTATTAAAAAAAGAAATAAAATTTAATTACAATACATACTCATTATACAAAAATTTTAATTTTTTAAATAATATTTCATTNATTTATCATTTAAAAGTATTATAATTATAAATTAAAAAGTAGTTTGAAAAGGTTGGAAAACAAGAAGAGAAGGAGGAATATGAATGTTTATAGTGTGTGTATCTTATTTTGAATGAGTGAGAAAAAAAAGAAAGATATTTTTTGTTTTTTTTTTTCTTCTTTTTAAAACACTCTAATTACTTCGGCCTTTTTAATTAAATTTCCACAATAAATGTACTTTTATATATTTTTTTCTTGGGTGTATTATTGTATGGAGTAATTAAAAAAAAAATAATAAAATAAAAAAGTCTATGTGAGCCTCGTGTCCTGACCTTGCCGCACCCCTCTCTTACCCTTGGGGTTCCCTCAAAGCCAATAGGGATGGGGTGGGGGGTTTTCGCTAATTGTCACGAAACCAATCCCCCAGAAATCCCTAGCCAGAAGTATGTACCGTTGTCGTGTCGGACCGCCTCTCTCTGTCTGACAAGAAAGCTACCTTTACCGTTAGCTGTGACCGACGTGGTTCGTGCCCATTGCAGACTTCCCTCCTGGGGGGATGTGTATCTCCGGAGTTTGTTGTGTTTACAGGTCCCCTGCGAATGTTCCTATTGGGCTTACTCTCATCACAGATTTTTTTTTTTTCATTTTACCTTCTAATCGTAAAAGAATGAAAAAAATGATGATTTTAAAATTAGAATGGAACGTGGAACTATTAAATTCTAAACGAAAGGCTAAATTTGTTACTGAGCGAAATGGGATGGATAAGTGAGGGATTGCTACACATGAAATCTCATGTGTGAGTAAATAATATATTTCCGCTGCTGTAGGTCTAACATTTATTTCTGAATTAACTCTTTATTTAAAAAAAATTATCTGTACATTTTTTACACTTAATTTTTGATGGAGTACATGATAATAGACTTGCTCGTCTATCCCGGGACGTAACCCGTCCTCAGAGAGGAGCCTAAGTTAACCCGCGATAGACTATCTGGCACCCATCTTCTCCCTATCCTAGGATAAGAAGGAGACTAGGCAGGGAGTCAAGGAGGGACTGAGAGGGGAAGAAAAATGCCAGTGAATTCACTCCCTAGGAACATTTATTCTGTAGTTAATAAACTGAACCCAGATTTATTTATTCTTTGATTATTTTAATTGGGATTCGGTCAAGGTAGATCCTAAAAACTCAAATATAAAAAAATGTATTTTTTAATAAAGGATTATCTGCCAACGTTTCGGCTTACATTGTAAGCCATATTCAGGGCTCTCATGAAGATGAGAGAGGACGTCCTGTCCCTAAGTTCACATTTCCATGACTCAGTCATCGTCCTCTCTCATCTTCAGACAGACCTGAAGATGGCTTACAATGTAAGCCGAAATGTTGGCAGATAATCCTTTATTAACAAATACATTTTTTTAAATTTGTGTTTTTTGGATCTACCTTGACCGAACCCCAACTAAAATCATCTAAGAATAATATCTACGGTCAAAAAAACTCTCCTTTTGAACCAGATTTATTTATTAGCCGATATATTGTTTAGGTTCGGTCAAGGTTGAATTTAAGGGAAAAAATGTCGTTTGGAAAGGATGAATTCTAAGAGGTCATTGAGGAACAACTTATTCTCAACCAACCAGATTTATTTATTGATAAAATATATAATTGTGAGGATATCATGACATTGATATATCGAATACAATTATTCATGAAATCTGACGTTTTCCAATACAGTCCATCTCCTGCTTGACAAAATTTTTTTTTTTTTTTAGAATTTTGAATTTTTTTGGACTCGTATCATTAATTTCTTGGAAATGAGTAAGTTTTTCAGAATTTGAATGCATCCTTTATTTACTTTTCTTCTCGGTCAAGGGTTGAAACCTGGGTTTCCTAAAGAATTTTGAGATCGGCCAGAAAATTTATCAGTTTTTCTGCCTATAATCCTATTGGAAGGGTTGTCTCCTCAAAGGGCTCGTAACTAGTAACCTTCAGACAAGGGCCTTTACAGGGTACCAATAGCCGGAGCCAGATGAACCCAGGTTTTTTAACGAGGTGTTACTCCTTGATCCTGGCGTGGTTCTGGGCGTACCAGTACCACATTGGCGGTGTTAATGTCTTGTACCAATAGATATAATCTTATGGTTATTTTTTGGTCGCTAATCATCTGAAGCTTCCTACCAACGTTTCTGATCATCCTCTTCATCTTCCAGGAGGAATTACACTCTAATAACCCTTCGTTTCCTGTTTTGCCTTTGTCTCGACGCCAGAGGTTCGAATTCCTTCTTCCACACTTCAGTATCTTCTTTATCTCTTGATTTCACGTATATGTTACATTTGAGTGGATTCTCGTCGTCTTTTCTGTAAATTCCGTCCTCATTTAGTAAAATTACCTTCCACGTTTTCCTCAAGGAAATCAATTTCTTTCTGACGCGACTTAAGAAATAAAAATTCCAAATCATCACCATTCGTGTTTGTGTATTTCACCGCTGTGGCCAACAGTTGAAGGTTGGATGGGCCTCGGCCAACACCTGGGTTCGTTTATATTGAGTGTCCCAAGCCTATTCTACAGCTGATTTTATAAAAATAATGTTAGCAGATATTTCTACTTACAGACATATGTTCTTTACAAAAATTCCCTTTATGCTTATACAAGGGAATTCATTATATATTATAGTAGAGAATTTTTTGGGGCTCGGTTTTAAAGTCGATCAAAAAATAAAATTTAAAAAATGTAATGCTTAAAGAATGGAATTATAATTTTTTTTTTAAATTACTTGCTATTTATTGTTAAGTTTGTTAATGTACTTCAAGGAACTTCGCTTTTCATTCAATGTTTATTCCATTTAATAATAATAAGTCAACTAAGTCTAAAAGCTCTGTATGTTTATAATTTTTCTGTGAAAGTTAACCTTTTTTCTTGATTGTTTATGTGTATGTGTGCATTTTAAAGTTATCACTTGCTCACTAATTCTTCCTCACCCTAAATCGCCTTAAACTCCATAAATATTTAAATCTACTTCTGCATTTTATATTTTTGATTGAGCTCATTCAAATATATTATATAAGTAATTGCGCTTTGTAATTTGTACAGTTTTATATATATATATGTATATATATATATTGTGTAATATTATATCCCAATTTATCTATTTTCTGAATTAGAACGGTAGATTAGGTCTTTGTACGTGCAGCATTGTTATCTAAATTTCGTGTAGGAGGTTATCTGGCATAATAATCCTCTGATGTATTTTAGGCAGTGGTCATTGTTATCTGAATATATTATTCTCGGAAGATGTTCATTTGTGATTAAATATTTTTTATTGATTGTGGTTTCCTTGGAAATATCTATTTTGGTCACTGTTCAGATACAAATAAAGATGTGTAAAACACTATATGTGTAAATACTTTTTTTTTAAATGTCATTTTTACAAAATAAATTATGTATTTTAAGGAAACTATATGTGAATATAGTTCTCTTATTTCTAAAATATAGAAACCAAATTTGGGAACTTAGTCTTTTCATTGCATGCTGTCGAATGTATGTTCATTTTTTTTTTTTTTTTTTTTCTGAAATCAGGAAGGCCGAAATTTATAATATTGATGTAATCGTTTTTAATTAAATTACAAATCAATCGTAAGATATCAAAGAAAAGGATGTAGAGGGAGAACTGTTTTTTTTTTTTTTTTTTTTTTTTAGGTGTATTTATTATTATTAACGCTATGAAAAAATGTATGCAAAAAAAGTGACGTAAAATGTGAGTTTATGGCATTTATATTACTTTTTTGTTTTTTGAAGCTGATCACCAAACGAGAGAGTACACGACCTGGAAATGTCTCATGCAGTAATTGAATTGTTTCATGTGTGTGTGGTAAACACATTACCCCGATGTGTTATTCCATAAATAACCCTATCCTATGTACTTTATATTTCAATAAAAAAAATAAGAATAAAAATTCTACAAAACTATGTTTCCTATTAAATTCAAATTTTGCGTTAATTTTGGGACACCCTATATTTTAGGCAATTTTTATTCGATTGTATGATCTGAAATGAATTTACGTTACCTTCCAGGTCTTATACCAAGATTATTGTGGGGTAGACACTCCAGATTAGGGGTTGATGTGGAATCTGTTAGATTACCCCGTCCCCTCCACTAAGGATTTTTCACAGCCCTAGAATGGGGCGTACTTGGCCCGGCGACTTGAGTGTGTGTTCCTTGGCATAGACGGATGGTACTCTCTTGGCCTCTGCCCAGGAGCCCTCTGCTAATTCTGGCGAGTCTGAGGACCTCTCCAAGTGGGCAACCTTTAGTCGAGCTGAGGGGCGGAATCTCTTCCTGGCCGTTTTACCTTAGGCCCTTGGAAGGGTGGAGTTTGATATCCAACCGTAACCGATCTGGTATCGGCTCTGATTGGATGTAGCCAAGCAAACCTATAATCTTCGCTGAAGACAGGATACTCTTGAGGCATATAACTGTCTCCACCGAATAAACACATAAATACATTTCAATCAATTAATGCGAAGGAATAGAATAATAAATCTAAACTCTCTCAGCCTGGACTCGGACCTGGATCTCCTGCTAACCAGGCAAGCGCGCTATCCTATTACGCTACCGGGAGAGCCAGGTAACTTATTAAATTCCCGGCAATAGCGTCGAGAGTCTAACCTACGAGAAAGACGAATACATCGTCGTATTCGTGTATGGAATTCAGAATTTTATACTCAGTTTTCTTTGCCAATAGAACAATATTGATAAATGAAGAAAGAATCGGGGGCTCCAGGCTAGCTCAGGGGATCCGTACGGGTCTCGCAATCCTGACGCCGCGGGTTCAAATCCCGCCCAGGTCAATCTTTTATTTATAATATACAAGCTTGTCCTGAGCCATGGATGTTTAAAAAGGGGTGGCAACCTGTAGATAGCCCCTCCCTCCAATGACCCTAAGTGGTTGCAAGGGAGGATAACAGCAAAAAAAAAAAAAAAAAAAAAAGAAGAAGAAGAAAGAATCGTTGGGAATTCGGTCATGGTAGTTAAAGAATTAAAAACCAATTTATAAGCAAAAGTTTTTTTATTTTAGCCAACATTTCGGCCTTAATTTCAGACCTTCTTCAGGGCTGAATAATGAAAAATGAATGAAAATATGAAACTGTATGTAATCGACTATATAAAATGGATACTGGACAAGTTGAAAAGAAAAAAATAATTATAATAATAATATATAAGTGTAAAATACCAATTAGGGTGATGGGGAGAGAGAGACTCGTGCTGGACTGAGTCTACATCATGACTGTTCTGTTTTTCATATTTAGCCCTGATAAAGGCGAAACGTTGGCTAAAATTAAAACTTTTTTGGTCATAAATTAGTTTTTAATTCTTCAACTACCCTGAAAATTCTCTCTTCGTAGAACTTGACGGTCAACAATTCATCCCATATTGAATATACATAGATGTTTACAAAATATTTTGTTTGGTTTTTTACTTTTTTTTTTTTTTCAATGGCTGCCACATTTTTTCGTGTAATTTAGGCAGAGCAGCCATTTTGCAAGGTGGCGCCTAGCCTCTTTTCTCCATATTTACGACAATAATAGATCTGCTTCAGCAAGGGGTCTAAATCGGTCTTGTCGTGGCGGAGTCATCTCCCCGGTAGGAATAGCTCAGAATAGTTTTGTCTTCAGTCTCGTTTTTCACTGCCCTTTAAATCTTACAACTGTTGGTAAATAAAGTACTACTCATCACAACATATATGTTATATATATATATAACTTATATTGGGATTTAGTGAAAAAGAGTAGGCTTGGTCCAAAATTCAAGAAAGACTTTTGGTCACAGCTACCTTCGCTTATCACAGACTCAAGATATCTTGTCAAAAGATTCAAAACTGTACACATAATGGCGTCATACACTCACTCACGCGTGTGTACAGCGTGAAAGGCTTCACGCTGTTGTATGCTCTTGAATCGAGTGCTTACTGTCAATCGTACTCTTAGCATTAGAACGTTCGAGCGAAGGATTTGGTGGTACAATGGCGTACAGACAGATGCTACGGTGCGGCCAATATCCGAAGACCCCTTTCTCTAGGCAGTGACTTACACTAAAATAATCTAAGAATCTATATGCACGGTATCTGGCAGGTTGATGAACTCATGGCAGCCAACGTTCTCAGATCTGGAATATGAGGCCAAGCCCCTTCTCCCTCCCTCCGGCCATAGGGGCCATCAGATCTTTGGCGCACTGAATAAGCCATAGTGATCTCTCTCCCATTGCTCTCTCAGACTCTTAGAGGTCTAATCACTTTCAATTATGCCTTTCTTAAATGAATCGTGAGAAATCTGCATAGATTACGTAGGTGCAGAACTGTGGGGTGCCGCTAAGCCTTCCAATATCCAACGTATACAATCCTTTCAGTCCGAAATTCTCAGAATAATTGCTAACGATCCATATTATGTGTCCAACTCTACCCTTCATCACGACTGTAATATTCCTTTTGTCAAAGACCTTATCTCCACATGCTCCAAGCTCTTCCATAGTAAACTCCAATTTCATCCCAATCCATATCCCTGTCGTCGGACTCCAATCTTCACAATCCTCCCCGGCGACTAAAACAGAGATGGCCTCACGACCTCCTGGGCCTCAATGCCTAAACCTATTGCTAGTGGGGTCGATGGGCCCCTTCTCCCTGCACAGTGATGACCATTTATTTGTGTTATATTTGATTTTTTTAAAATTATATTATATTTCATATTTGATTCGGTTATTTTATTTAGATTTTTTTAAATATGCATATTTTAAAAAAAATGTATTTATTGTATTTGTCATTAAATTACAAGATATTTAGTAACATGATATAATAAAAAAAGATTTATTAATAAAAAAAATATAAAAAAAAGATTACTTAGCTCATGCGTTTGTGTACCAGACTCCTATTCGCCTTTACTGTGTATCTTAACTTCATTGAAATGAAAGTTAAAGTCAACTAAAAACTATTTCAGATAAAGTAGAATAAAGGCGAATTGAGACGCCAGTCGCTAACTCCTTTCTTTAGTGTGTTTCCTTATTGTCTCCTTTGGAATTTAGTTTTCCAATATTGAATCCTCTCCCTTTCTTACTTCCTAAGTTGAATTACACTCAGTAATTTCCCCTATAGGACAATACTTATTAAATGCAGGAGTCAGAGATTTTTATTTCTGTAAACTAAACTAAACACATATTATTAATATTAAATTTTTAAAAATTTATAGTTCAATTTTAATTTGTTACACAATTTTAGCAGATTTCCCATTTTTTATTACGGATGTATGTAAAAAATTGAGTGAACAGTGACAACACTGATTTCTCGTCAGTCAGTACGGCCCTGCTTCGTACAAAACTTATATGATCTTGGCGTTGGAAAACTAATGTTTTCCATAGCCCATTATGAGGGTTTTATCAAATGTCTATCCTGATCATTCACTCTTCCTCATTAATTCTTTGTCCAGATCCTGAAGGGTGCTATTCCGTCCTTAAAATACCCATTCTTCACCCCATACCCTCATAGAATGTTAATAATAAAGAGAGAATAGATGGTCTGTGAAGATATATTTTGCAATGCCCCCTCCCTCGCTGGATTCTTTCCGCCTCTCGGCAGGGAGAAAATGGCGGTTCGTGCCCTGTCCGGGAATCACGTTTTAACGATAACCCCAGCCCACCCTTCCTCTCGCCAAGGGGATGGGGGTTGCTTTTCATATCTTGGAACACTTCCAGCGTTTAAAAGGTATTGTAACAGGAATTTATATATTTTCCAGAGGAAGCATGGGCGGAACTGTGGTTCTCTTCCAGGTCCTGGAAGTTCTTGAAATCTATTGCTCCTCTGCAAAACTGTAAACTTGTAACGTCCTGTACATTTAGTTAGTTGATTTGTAGAGCCATATCAAGGAATTATAGTGAATTCCTGTAAGCAACGGTCGGTCTCTGGCATAAACTTTGTGCAATTAAGGCGCGTTGTACTTTCGATCTATGATATTGTTACTATCAATTTTGTATTCAAGGATCTTCCATAAATAAATGAATCAATTACTTATTATCTCTCATGTTGAGTAATGGAAATTAATTGTGTGTATTCTTATGTAATTTAAAGGATTGTCTACATTCACCAATGCTCAAAATCTTTTTTCTCAATTGTATTCTTGAAGGGTTTTTTTTTTTTTTTTTTTTTTTTCCACTAAATTGTTTTGTGCCAATAGATTTTTTTTTTCTATTACTCCATTTAGACATATTCATTTTAAACTTGCTCAGTTTATTTATTAAGACCCAGATAATTTTTTATTATTTTAATAAATGCAATAACCTCCTAACTGTTATTTGTAATACCAATCAATATATTCACATCCATTAAATGTTATTTGTAGTAGCAATAAATGCAGTGACCTCAAGTAAATCTTATTCATACTAGTCATGAATGCAGTGATCTCCACGAACTGTTATTCATACTAGTAATGAATACAATGATCTCTGCTAATTGTTATCCCTAGTGGCAATAAATGCATTGACCTCAACAAACTGTTGTCCTTAGTACCAATAAATCCAATGTTCTCAACTAACTGTCATTCAAAGAAGCAATAGATGCTGAGACTTGAACTAACTGTTATTCATACTAGTTATGAATGCAGTGATATCCAATAACTGTTATTCATACTAGTAATGAATACAATGATCTGTGCTAACTGTTATCCCTAGTGGCAATAAATGCATTGACCTCCACTAACTGTTGTCCTTGGTAGCACTAAATCCAGTGATCCCAACTAACTTATTCATAGTAACAAGAAATGAATTTATCACCACTATTATTTATAGTTTCTATTAATGTAATGACCTCAATTAACTATTATTTCTACCAGTAATGCAGTGGCCTTAAGTAACTGTTATACCAAGTAGCAATAAATGCTTTGACCTCCACTAACTGTTATCCCAAGTAGCAGTAAATGCATTGACCACAACTAACTTTATCCCTAGTAGCAATGTTAATGCTTTTAATGTAACCTCCAATTAAAAATCAATGTTTTTCAATTTTGTATTTTATTTCAAGTTTTTCGCTTGGCTAGCAACCTACTCCTCCTGCCCCCCACAAATTCTGTAATTTGAAATTGGGATTCACTATCTTTTATTTAGGAGTCCTAAAGGTTTTCTTGCGCAAACAGTAAGATTTTGATGTCTGAATGAACCGTGGCTTTTTTAGTTATATACTTTTTCAGTATAAGAATTTATATCCTTGTCTATCTAGGTGGGAGGGGCCAAAAATTTCTTCAATATGACATTTCCCAAAAAAAAGAATTAATGAAATATATATAAAATGACGGAGGAAGTTTTCTGTTTTGCTATCTCGTCACAAATGAGTAAAATATGATAATAGTTGCAAATATGAATGAAGTCATTGAATCATGTTTGTTTACTATAGACATTGCTCAATGATACTCTACTTGTATTTTGCTGATTAGAAGTTTTCATACTAATTCTATTGATGTTTTCTTTATTTTTGACCTTGAATAGAATTTCAGAAATCACCGTTAATGTATGAATACGATTAGTATGTGTATTTAAGTATTTATTTGTATTGTAGTTTTGTTTCGGGAAGATTTTATGCAAAAATTCCATGGATTCTTTACTGTGCACGTGTGGTTCCTGATTTGTCAGGGATTCCGAGAAAGCCACTCCAACCTCTTAAGGCCAGATTATCTGGAAGGTCATCCTTTCGTTTAAGAAGCTTTTTTGATGGTATTAAGCTTGCAAGGAGTTGTACTAAAAAAATTCATTTAAAAGCACTTTTTCTGCCTCAATCGTCAACTAAGTTGCTTCACCATTAAGTTAGTCTTCAAGCAGAAAAACTGGTTTTGGAACTAGTTCTTTAGCAAGGCACAAATTTGCTGCGCTCTCACCCGGACAAACTATGAACTAACCTTATCACTTTATATAGATTTAAAGATCATATGTTTAGTGATGGATACCTTCTGCCATCAGGAAAAGTTCACGTGACTCTTCTTAAGTGGCAAGGGCTCTCAGTCCCTCTGGCCCAAGGACCCTTTAACGCTCGTTTATTTCTATGGAAATGCCAAAAGATCTATTGTAAGCTAGTAACTCTTATCTCTTATCTTATGAAATATGAAATAACAATACCTTTATTCAATCACTTCCAAGAAGAAATCGTTGAATAATGAATGACAAGGATGTGATTGACTTGCGACTGTGTATAATTAGTGGTTGTGATTTGAGAGTAGAGACTCAACCAATACTGTATTACAGTGTGTAAGTAAATATTATATTTCATTAAAGTACATCCAACTGCGATGTCGTTTGTACAATTACAGTATGAATCCTTTGGACCTGTTAAATTGTTTGCTTAAAATACCTTGTGATTTTGGCTGATGTAACCTAAAGAACACAGGTTAGGTTGGGTGCATTAGTGGTTGCTCTGAATGCAGCCTGAATCTCTAGTGCCAGAGGTTTCTCTTGGGAGGGGAAACTGGGTTCACGTAACAGAAACAATGGAGAGTCGAGAGTGGTAAGTCTTGTCAGTTGCATAAGCGACGCATGGTCAGTCGGTGCAGGCAGAAATCTAGAAACCATCCCTGCTCGAGACGCAGTTATGCAATTTAACAACGACCTGCTGCTGCGGGCCACTCACACTTCCATGCTTATGATGGACGTCTACTGGGCCTTGAAACTGCCCCCTCCCCCCCACAAAAAAAAAAATCATTTGAAAAAGCCATTTTAAACTATAAAATCATAATCATAATCATCCCCCCATCTTATTTTTTTCTTTCGCGAAATGTAACGAACTATATTCTTTTATTTATTTCAAATCCCTTTTGTCGGACTCCAATCCTTACAACCCTCCCCGACTAAAATAAATATGGCCTCATCAAGACCTCTTGCGCCTTGTTTGACGCCTAAATTTATTGGAAGTGGGGTCAATTGGCATCTTCTCCCTGCAAAGTGACTTTTAATTTATTTTTATTTCTTGTATATATGTATATTATACTAAGCCATTAAATTACAAGATGTTTTATTAGCAGAAAAGGAAAGATTTTTTATATTAAAAAAATATGTATTTAATTTAAATAGTTTTCGATTCTCTTCAATCCTATTGTGTCGTGCTTAGTTTGTGCTTGATGGACCTTTTGGGGGTTGGAGAGATAAGCTAAAAGATCATTCTGAAGCATCAAATTTCGGAAAGCCATGGACAGCATCTTCATGTGCTCGGACACGAGTCTGATGAAGCATCGTGACCTATACAGGATCGTGTTACACGTGTGGAAATCTGCTCCATGTGTTTCCACTTACCAGCTGACTGATGAGAGTCCATCCTTCGTCCTGGGCGAGGCGTGACCTCTAGGCTCTTTCGACATCATAATCGGAGACGTACGCCTCCGCCATTTACAGGAGAAAAATGACAGGTCTCTGTGGGAGGTTAATCGCGGGGTTTTAGCTCCTCTTTGGGAAATAAATATTTTGATTCCTTCTTAAGATTCAACATCAAATGCAATACTCTACAGAATTACCATAATGACCTTAAATAAAATTCTTAATAATGTGAGGTTCCTTACAAAATAAATTCTTATGGCTGAATACATTTCAGGCATGCTTAATGTGCATCTCTCTGTTGTATTTATGTGTTCTATCGCCTACTTGTGAGTTTATAATAGTTTTTTTTTCTATTTATATGTACTGAGCATGCGCGCAGTTTATATTGTAAAGATAAGGAGCATTTCCATAAACAAGCTATTCCAACGAGGACTAAAAAGGGAAAAAAAATGGTTTTCTAATTAATCTTATATCTGTGATTAGCTTAATTTCCTGAGAACATTGGTAAGATTTTCAAGCATGCTTGAAACTTGTTCTTTTGGGGGGCAGGGCTTCTATCTATAATTTTATTTAATAACAAAAGTATATTTTCGAAATTATCTATTATTTATGAGATTTTTCGTAGTTGTGTTTCAGTTAATGTTTGGCTGCAGTCATTGAAAAAACTAAAACATTTTTTTTAAATACTGTATTAGTTGTGGTATTTAATCCCGCATTACTTTTATACAATAACGCAAGGGAATAGAACACAAAAAATTCTACCCCGGCTGAGGTAGTAAGATTTTTTAAATTCTATTCCCTTGCGTTTATTGTATATAACTTTTTTTTTTTTAATAGGTGGAATCTTAAAAATTGACGAGTATTTTAAAAAACTGCGCTAAGTTTTTTTAAATAATTGAAAATCAGAAAAACAAGTGAACGCTTCATAAGTAATTTATTACTCTACACGATGAGCATAATTTAGATTTTATTTAATTGAAGATAAATTTAATATTTAATATTTGGTTATTATTTAAAGTTTTAAGTGTGTGTTACCCTCTGTTATCTTATGTACAAAAGTGTATCGCAGAGGTAAAAAGGAGATGATTTCCACCATTCCTTTCATTGACGTGACACACATACTTCAAGAAAAATGCCATCGGAAATTATATTTTATGTCGCAGCCGAATCCGCAAATCAATATCTTTGCGAAGAGAACGCTTCTCGATCAAAAGTAGAACAGAAGTGAACAATTCCTGTTTCAGGTCGGAGGACAACTTTGAGAAATGAGGATATTTCTTTGGGAGGGAGATATCGAAATAAGCCCCTCAAAAAAAAAAAAAAAAAAAAAGTCACCCTGCGAATAATTACTTCTTTTTTTTCCCTCTTGCTTTCCTTCCCCCCACTTTTGAGTCCCCCAGCTGATATTGACTTTGGGGGTTGACGCCTGGATTCCAGTACTCCTTGGTTCCGTTGACTGCCCTCACCCCAGGAAACAGGCTATCAGATGTGGTTCTCAGAGATCTCTTTCTTCTTCTGCTTGAATATTCTCAGATCTCTTATCTCCTTGGTTCCTTGCTCGTTGGAGTTTCTTCTCGCCCTGCCTCCTCATCTAATTGCCTATCCCCCCTCCCTCATTCTCCTGCGCATCACCTTTTCATCTAGACCTAAATCCTTTTTTTTTTTTTTAAATTGTATTTTATCCTATTCCCTCTCTTCTTCTTTTTCCAGTGTTATCTCTCCATATCACGCCATCAAACACGCTTTTATCTCAAATTCCCTTGAGGCGGTATTCTCCAAAGCAAAGGATTAATCTTGATTCACCCCGATTCCATAATATCGAATGTTTTTCTCTTTTACATACATAGTTAATACATACACATTTATATGGAGAAACTAGTATATTCTTAACTTTTCACGTGTATGAGAAACATCTTTTTTACCCCCATTTAATTTCATATTCTGTTCAGTCCATTTTAAATGTGGTAAATTATAATTTAGAATCCGTCACGTCGATACTACTTTCGCTAAGCGAATTACCCTCAATGTGTTAGAAAATATAATTTTATTTCATTTTTATCCTTAATTTATATATTACATTCTGTTAAATAAAAACGTTTTGTAATTTGATGACAATGAAAAGTAAAAAATGGCATTCAATGACAATCACATGAAGAGAGAAGGTGACCAATGACATCACTCTCAAAAAAAAATTTAATTAAGAAGGAAATTATTAAGGTATTTTGGTTTCGGTATTATTCCATGCCATATATATATATA
>KZ807079.1:20312-36184 GCA_000696205.2 Oncopeltus fasciatus
TATATATATATATACATCATCCTTGAGAATCTACTTAGTTCGCGCAGCTACTGTGTTTTGTGTTTTTTGAGATAGTGGAGTGATTGTTATTTTATTTTATTTTATTTTTAGCCTGTTGATCTTTCTTTTCGAATTACTCCGCGAATGGATTAATTTTTATTTTTATGTTAATGTTTTACTGAGCAGTAACTACCTAATTTTAATTCTCCTGACCAGCTCAACGTGGCTGGGTAGGTAGTGTCGACTAATTTTCCTGTGGGATTATCCGGCCGTAAGATTTTTTTTCCCTTAGTCATCATGGTTCTTGGCACGCAACCATCGGGCTAGCCAGCTCACTCGCGGCATATGTACGTATCACCTCATTAATAACGTTACAAGTCCTGTGGGAAGGCTACACCATTAGGCTGCATTTACAGGCCCGTAATGTCATTGGCGGCGCGAACGTCCTACGTAATTGAGTGCATTGCATTGCCCGCATGCACAGTGCAGCGAACGTCTCGTGACTACGTTGCAGCGAGCAGGCTCATTAAGCTGCATAATATTTCGCTTTCGTCCCAAGGGGAGACTCTAGAGAGGAATGCTCTGGCTTCTTTCGACTCGCCTTGTAGGAACAGCATAAAAATTGTGGGAGTTACAAGCCCCTCCCCTCTTCCCGATTATTTATTGCAACCAATCCCGTTCGCTAGGGTGCATTAGCCTCATAATTTTAACTTCAAAAATATTATGTTATTATATTAACAAACAATATTATTGTTATCGTGCAACTAAAAATTACAGTATATATATATATATTTTTTTTTTTCAATTTTTATTAATTCAAAATAATATTTAAACAATATCTTGATAATATTCTTATATGCTACGAGCAAATGCGAAGAGAGTACACCAAACTTTGCAATTTTTTCAGTGTTTATTCAACTCAGCAACTTTAGGTATAGGTGATTCCATCATCACAGATGATGCACCCATACTGCCAAAGTATAATTGGCACTTCAATCACCAATCCCTAAATAGGGTGTCTTTATACCTCCTCGATGATGGAACACCAGCCCCTAAAGTTGCAATACTATTTCTTTTTTCTCTCTCTCTCGTAAATGCATTTTTTGCAATAATTTACCTGGGACGTGGAAGTAATAACCAATGATACTAAAAAGGGACTGGTCACCGACCACTCTTGAGTCGAAAGACAAGGATATTCAATATTCCATTATTTCATTTATTCAGTACTCCTGGTTCCTCATGCTTCATGGTGCCATTCTCTCAATTGCCTTTCAGAAAACAGAATGTATCGATAAAATTGGTGTGGAATGTAGTTTTATAAAATTTATATGTAATAATATTTATAAAAATAAAAAAAAAAGCATATTAACAAATAATTTTATAATCTACATTTATAAACTATCTAGTTAAGAATGTAATTTAGATATGGTTGATGATTAGTTGGCCGTCTCGAATATCGTGTGAGAATGGTCGGGGTTTCGGCCAGGAAGAAAAAAATATACACCACAATTTGGAGTAATATTTTTATTTATGCCAACGTTTCGGCTTAGCTAGTAAGCCAGACCAGTTGTTTCTGCAGTTTACAATGTGAACAGACACCTCCCTGGGGAGATTTCTCCACCCAACGCCATTGCCCTGATGATGGCTTACTAGCTAAGCCGAAACGTTGGCATAAATAAAAAATATTACTCCAAATTGTGGTGTATATTTTTTTCTTCCTGGCCGAAACCCCGACCATTCTCATACAATGTAATTTAGAGTTTTTCCCGGGACCTTAATTTTTAAAACATAAGAGACTGATTTGTATTTCTTTTTTTTCTTTTTTTTTATGGAAGCCCTTGAAAAAGTTATTCATTTTCGGTTGAAATTGGTTAATAGGAGGTTGTGTACAGATGGGGACTGATTTATAATGAAAATCTATAATCCTAATATCTTTGTTGTTGTTTCGGTTAAGATAAATTTTATAGAATATAATAGTTGTAAAAATTCATTTTCTAATATTTATGTTCTATATTAGTTTCATGAAAAACTTATATTAAGTAATAATTGTATTTATGATTGGTAATAGCATCGTCCATTCCATCTTCCCCACCTGTCTAGAGCTAACTTTAATCTACATAATTCTTATGCTTAATCTTTTCTCCGGTTTTAAATTAAATTTCCTCATTTACTATTATTAATATACATTTTTAATTAAATGTATAAAAATATAAATANTCTGATTCTTCAGCTTATTTATTATTGGCTGGGTCGTGTGGGTTTTGTATGAATAGCACTGAATGGGATTCGTGATATTAGCTCAGTTCGATTCAGCTCAGTTCTTAATAATTTCAGAATTACCCTCAAGAAAATAAAGTTATCACTGATAAAAATATAGAATTAGATTTTTCATTATGTATCATATATTTATATATATATATATATATAATGAGAAAAAAATTGGAAAGGTGATCTTTGACTTTTGACCTTAAAGAATAAAATTAATTAACTACTGATGAGTACGTTTGATTTGTTATTTATTTATTTATTTTTTGCAATATACCACACGAGAGTTGAAGTATCTTGTCCTCTCTTCTGACCTCTGACGCAAGCGACAGACATAAGCATTGAATTTATTTTTTTTTTTTTCACTACTTTATTTATTGATTGACGTCTCCACTTAACGGATAAAAATTGAAATATGGGTAATACTGCACTTATTGACCGGGATAACAGTGATTTGTTATGGGAATAATCAACATGAAAGACTAATGACGTCAGTAGAGGATTGAAGGATCTGATGAAAATAAAATATGAGAATAAAAAACAAGAGAAATGCGCTTATCTCTCATGGTCTTAAGTTTTTTTCTTAATTTATAAAACCTCGGCTCAGATTTATTGGTATATTAAGTTTCATTATCTGTCGGGGAACGGAGGGTTCAGTATTGAAAGGTATTACTGCCAGAAGAAAATTGAAAGAGATATATCTCAATCAATTTTCAAGAAATTGATATCTTTTAGCTTATTCTCTATCGCCAAAAGTTTAAGAGGAAATTGACGGGTTAGAAAATGAAAAGAGTCATAACTAAAGTAGACTCAACTGTATAATATGCTTTTCTCATCTTCCTGTAGGCAAGCCTGACAGTATAATAAGTAACAACCTAACAACCAAAATATAACAACAATAATGGTCTTTTAGTCCTTTTGTTTTATGACTGCTGCCATCTGGCGTTGGAAAAGTCAAAGAGTGATTTTCCCGGCCAAAGAGATCCTGTTTAGAGTTTTCAGCCGAATGACATCCACATTTACCATATAGGTGCTGCCATCTGGCGTTGGAAAAGTCAAACAGTGATCTTCCCGGCGAAAGAGATCATGTATACAGTTTTCAGTCGAATGACATCCACATTTACCATATAGGTGCTGCCATCTGGCGTTGGAAAAGTCAAACAGTGATCTTCCCGGCGAAAGAGATCATGTATACAGTTTTCAGTCGAATGACATCCACATTTACCATATAGGTGCTGCCATCTGGCGTTGGAAAAGTCAAACAGTGATTTTCCCGGCCAAAGAGATTCTGTATATAGCTTTCAGCCGAATGACATCCACATTTACCATATATGTACTGCCATCTGGCGTTGGAAAAGTCAAACAGTGATCTACCCGGCGAAAGAGATCCTGTATACAGTTTTCAGCCGAATGACATCCACATTTACCATATAGGTGCTGCCATCTGGCGTTGGAAAAGTCAAACAGTGATCTTCCCGGCGAAAGAGATCATGTATACAGTTTTCAGCCGAATGACATCCACATTTACCATATAGGTGCTGCCATCTGGCGTTGGAAAAGTCAAACAGTGATCTTCCCGGCCAAAGAGATCCTGTATACAGTTTTCAGCCGAATGACATCCACATTTACAATATAGGTGCTGCCATCTGGCGTTGGACAGTGATCTTCCCGGCGAAAGAGATCATGTATACAGTTTTCAGTCGAATGACATCCACATTTACCATATAGGTGCTGCCATCTGGCGTTGGAAAACTCAAAGAGTGATTTTCCCGGCCAAAGAGATCCTGTAGGTATACAGTTTTCAGCCGAATGACATCCACCTTTACCACATAGGTGCTGGCATCTGGCGTTGGAAAAGTGAAAGAGTGATTTTCCCGGCCAAAGAGATCCTGTATACAGTTTTCAGCCGACATCCACATATACATACGTTTGACAGGAATATCCCAGCGGAGATTTACACTGATTGGCCTGCAGTAACTACTCCTGCTGGCTCTGCGTTGCCTGTGATGGTATCTCTTGCGGAGGCAGCCTCAGACGAAGGACGTAGCAGATGTTAGCTGATACGTCAGGAGCGACCTTGGCCACCCGGAAGCGCCCCCCCCCCCCCTAGAACAAAACGCCAACAGCCTTCGGTTACAACTGCTTTGCGTCCCACCTTTCGGAGCAGTCGTCAACAGAACCATTCCAAACAAACTGTATCAGATCAGCTTTTTTCATTTATAAATTAAAAAAAAAATCATTCCTCTCAATTAATTAATCATAGTTGAATTGCTGTCTCATCCCGAACTCTTAATGAATTGCCTCTTGCTTTCATCATAAAAGTAAGTACCTTTCATCTGAATGTATTCCTCATCTCTTCTGCGAGTCCTTTCATCGACCTCTTCCCTATCGGTTCCATAGAAGCTCTTCATGGAATATTCAAGTACCGGAGTATTCATTAACTTTCACGTCACATGGCACTTGATAATCCAGTGGCCTCTCTTGTATGTGTGCAGATGTAAAATAGGTTCTCACAGAAATTAATGACTCAACTCATTCAACGCTCATCTTCTGCCAGTCAAAAGACTAGTAGTTTCAAACTCACCTTTCACTCCTTTCTTAACTCCAATAATAAATAGTCCTCGTAGCCTGCTTTTAAGTAAATAAAAAAAAAAGTCCTTATCTCGGGAGCTTTGAAAGCTAAATAAATTTTCTAAGTGTCACTAAGATATACTTGAATATAAATATAAAGCGAATTATATCTTGTATACAGGAGCAATGATCAAACACCTAATCTTACTTTAGACTGGCTATATGAGAGTCATTGCAGTTAAGTTCATAAATATCTTCCTTAATTAGCGGTATTCATGAAAAATTATTATTGAATATACATTTTAGATAATCATATTTTACAACTACAATGTTCTGCAAAAAAATAAATGCAAGGGAATAGAAAAAAGAAAATCTATAACTGTCTCAGCCAGGACTAGAACCTGGATCTCCTGCTATTACGGCCCGGATAGCAGGAGATCCAGTTTCGAGTCCTGGCAGAGACAATTTGATTTTTTATTCTATTCCCTTGCATTTATTGTTTAAAAATAATGTGGGATGAAATAACACAAAAAAAAAAAAATATGTTCTGTAGATTGTTTTCGTTACTCAATTGAAAATGAAAATATCGATATAATAAATTTTGGTCTCCCTTTAAACGCTTCCTCTATCCAATCTGATTTAAACCAAATATGAATTATTTCAACACTTTACTATAGAAATCCTCAATGCCAAATTTGTTTTAAGTTTTTGAGATTACATTCTTAAATAAGGTTGGAGGTTCGTTGCTGTCGAGTCTTATGCTGTAGGAATTAAGTATTTGAGAGTGGCGTCATTGGTCACCTTTTCTCCTCATGTGATTGATATTGTATGTCATTTTTTTCTTCTCTAATTCATTGTGGTGATCAAATTACAAAATGTTTTATTTTAAAAGAATGTAATAAAAAAATAAAAGTTAAAAAAAAAAAAAAAAAGGAATTAGTCAGTGTTTTGGCCAGAATCGGAAAAATAAAGTACGCCAAAATTGTTGGGTATCTATTTTATTATTTTCTACACTACTTGTAAGTCATCGTCAGGGCGATGGTGATGTCTTGAGAAATCTCTCATTATCACCTCCCTAGGAGATCTCTCCAGACGTCACTATATCGCCCTGATGATGACTTACAAGTTAAGTCGAAACTTCAACTTAATTTATTTTGATTTTCTGATCCTGGCCGAAACCCTGACTAATTTCTCCAGTATTCTTAAATAAACATTAAGATTTTTTTTTTTTTTTTATAGTTATGTAGTAAAACATAAATGTATCAAAATTCATACATTTCAAATTTATTTTGTTCTATAATTTTTGTCTTAAGATGATGTGTATGTATCTGATAGTCAGCTGCCCTTAGAGGTGGATTAGCCTGTTAAAGTACATATTTTGAGAAAAAGTCCCTCGACAAAACAAAAAAAACAAAACAAATTCGTTAATTTTTTTTTGTATCTCGATGTAGCAATAGCTTTTTGATTAAACAAGATGTTTTTAAAGAGAAACTTTTGATGATAGAGGCACTGGTTTCCGTTTTTTTTTCAGTCTCTGAACTATTAGGATTATTTATATAAAAATATTATTTAAATGGTAAAAATAACTGAACAAAAAATGGTGTTGAAGCTTCGGTATCATATAAATAACCAATCATTATTAGTTTTTTAACTCCAGGTACCCTGTTCTTCTTGATTAGGCCCTCAGTGAATATGGCTTTGTATGGTCAATCATCAGGATTGTGGAGAGCCAATTTAAAAAGCATCATAAATATTTAAGGCGCCCTATAGATAATCCAGAAAAACCTTTAAAAAAAACTCAAAATGTCATATGTAGCGAGATATAAATCAAACGTAAACAAAAGTGATTAGCAGCAATAGAAGCACAGAAGGTAAGATTCCTTCCACGAGGAAACCGCCACTTGAGAACTCAACTATCGAGAATTGTAGTAGCTCTCATGTAGTATGTTTTTAACATGATATGAAGGTCATTTCATTATATAAAATGGATTGATTAGACACCGCACATTCCGAAACTGATAACGCGTCATATCGTGACTCTTCAAAAATTAATCTGAAAATTAAGGTGGAGAATTTATTAATCGTGAAACATAACTATCATGAACCGAATTGCATGCATGCTAATATATTTTTCGAGTTAGAGTAACAACCGAAATATTTGTGCATTTAGTGACAAAATAAAAATACCAGTCCCGCAACATGCACAGTGGGGGGGGGGGGGAGGCACGTGTTAAAGATAAGTTTATTTTTTTCTCGATCCACGGCTTAATAGTGAAGGTGCATGATTAGCACACCATTCTGGCCGCCAAATTTCCCATTCATGATGAATAGTTCCCAATTAGAGCTGGGTGTTCCCCAGGAGTTCACCAGGAATCGCCTAGGTCATTACAAACAGGCACATGGGGGAAAAAAAAAAAAAAAAAACCAACTGTGAGCATTGAACTCCGGGTCTGGACTCTAGTACCTTTAACAACCAGACCACCAAGCTCCGTATTTAGTAAAAAAAGAAAGGATTAAATCATGAACTTCTGCATCTATCATTTATATTGAATTAAAATATTTAATTATTTCCATTTTGCTGGCCTAAAATTATTTAAGTTAATCTGCTCTTAAGAAGAACACTTACACACTTATTCTCTGTCTGAATTTAGATTGAAGTTTTTTATGTTTTATTATATTCCATCCCTTTTGTTAAAGACGTCATTACAACCCGTTTAAATAAATTCCACTCTGGCCTTTCCATGCATCACAATCCTTTAGCCCAAACTCTATCCAGTATTACCCATCCTGACAACCCATCACGTCGCC
This sequence comes from Oncopeltus fasciatus, assembly GCA_000696205.2. Lineage (NCBI taxonomy): Eukaryota > Metazoa > Arthropoda > Insecta > Hemiptera > Lygaeidae > Oncopeltus > Oncopeltus fasciatus. Next base: position 27,957 of record KZ807079.1, read on the forward strand.
TGAATAGGAAATGACCGCGTGACCTCCTCATTGCCTACACTTCATAATAATAATTAAAAAAAAAAAAAAATTGTAAATAATGATTTAGGAGTACTGCCATTGGGCAGCTTCTCCATCAAGCGAAGATCACGCTAATTTAAATATTTATGTATTTCAGATCTTTGTTTTTTTTTAATTTGATGTATATTTTTATATTAACTTATATTGTATATANTTACAAGTTGCACAAAAATGTGTAGAATGTAATCACTAATAAAGTTAAAAAATTAAAAAAAAATATAACCTTATAGATGGATTAGTTATGGAACTTCACACATCTTATGTAAATCCTTTATTAGAAGTTTTAAATTGGTAAAGGTCAAAGATTTGGGAATGTGAGATTTCATTTTGTTTTTTTTTCCAATTCTTTCGACAGATATAACTAATAATGGGTTTCCAAAAGACCTCTCTGGAGGTGAGGTCAAGAAGTATGTCCTTCGAAGGGAATTGAGATTTAGGGGCGTATAATCCTTGCCTTTGAATAAGGAATGTCCATCGCAGCGGCTCCGAAGCGAGGCCGAATCCTGTTGGAGGTGAGCAGGTCATGTCTACGCATTTGTCGGCTCTGGCCCGAGGCGGTGGGTGCACCTGCCGATAGCGCAACAAGACTTCGGCGATCTCACCCCTATGAGTATCTCCTTGGAGAGGGATAAATCCCCTCGGTGGGGGAAAAAATCCCATCCTTTGACCATTCATTCATCTTGAGTTTGAGCGTGAACATTTGTGAAAAATATGGATAATGACTGAAGTTTCATTATTATTTGGAATGAAATATAACTACAGACTCCTTCGAATCTTAAGAAATCCTTCATCCTTCACACAATTAATGACAGGGAACAGAATAAAAAAATCTATCTGTCCCAGCCAGGACTCGAAGTGTGGTAGGAATTTAATAAGTTATCTAGCTCGTCCCGGTTGTGTAATGGAAACATACCGGCCCAGCAAGCAGGAGATCCAGGTTCGAGTCCTGGCTGGGACAGATAGAATTTGTATTCTATTCCCTCTCATTAATTGTTAAAAATTTACATGGTTAATAAAATAAACCACAACTAAATTAATAATATTTATATGTTCATCCTTTACCTGTGTCTATGATCCTATCTGCTTTACTGATTTGAAAATATAAAAAGGGACTCTTAAGACAGGATGCTGAGCGTTAGGTTTATTTTTCCAATCTATTTTAGAAACTGTTTAAGCGCAAATTTATTCACAAAAGTTAGTTATGTTAATATAGTTGTTTGCCTTCTTGAGCGACTTAAATAGGATTGCCTCTAAAGGGGTTAGGAAAAGACAGTTGAACGTGGGTTTATTGATGAGCATGCGTGGGAGGTCCTTGATCCTTTACATACTTTTTTTTTTTTTTTTTAATTATTTGTTCCATATTTCTGGCGAAATTTCTCAGTCCTAACGTTTAAATTGCTGTTATAAATTTAAATGTGTTTTCAGAATTTTGGACGTGTTTATTCAGTTCAGATTTTGAAATGAAAAGATAATTATAAAAAGAGTCTAATAAGGCAAAACAAATGTCATCTAAAACAAATCTCTATTTGTCAGATTAAATAAAATCTAATTGAAGTAAAATAATAGGTGGCCCTCTAAAAATGATGCCAACATGAATGTTTTTTGCTATCTGGCGTCTCCAATTAGTAAAATAATAATTTTAGTTTTCTTTTTAATAGACCTTTGAATATATTAGTTAATCACTCCAGGATAAAGATAATTCCATGGAGTGCTGTTTATAAATTCGTAAATAAAATATAAAATTCTTTAAACAAGAGTTTTCTATAATTTATTATATTGCATTGAAAATAATACTGCTTATAATTCAGTTTATTTACATTTTTGGATGTATAATATCATCAAATAACATTATTCATCATAGAAATATACATAGAATATATAAAAACACATTGTATATGTTTCTCTTATTAAATATTGACAGGACCACCCCGTTTCTCTTAAAATTAGTAAAAATCATACCTAGATGTGCGAGAGGGCAGGACTCTTTTAAGTCAAGCCAAGAGATCTCCAATGATTCAGCAAAGAGCTTTTGTGTCTATAAAGGCAACAAACCAAAATCATCAAATTTAAATATTATGTAATTATAAAAAATAACAATAGGATAAAGGTATTAAGATAGTATTTATTACAGACCAATAAAGTTTTTTGAAATAGTTAAATCATAACTGAGAGTGTACAACAAAATATTTTTTACATTATTTTCATTGCTTTGAAACAAAATAATCAAGGAATAGTTTTTTAATACCAGTCAAAATTGGGAACGGATCAATATAATATGCTTATATTTAAGAAGGAGGTTACTCCTTATTAGGTAGAAAATGTAGTTTATATAGTTAGAAGAAGTACTGATATAAGTCTTAAGTCCTTATGTATTTAAGATTTACTTATCAGGCCTAGGTTCATTGTTAAAGTTCACTAAGTTTATCAGTGCGTCGAATGTGCATTGTTTATTTGCATCTGTCAATCCCGCCTCTGTAATATGCAAATTGATTGCTTATTTCGACCTGTCAGATATATATATATAATTCTGACTGATATCGCATGAGCTATTGACCGACCTCGGTATATATTTGCTGCCTACTTGTATTACTTCCAAAGAGGTAGACAGTTGTGTTTGTCCGCTGTGGAATCTCTATGGAAGCATTGTAGTTGTCATGGAAACAGTATACTCCCCTCTATATACTCTATACTTTTTGTGGGTATACAGCTACCATGCCTCCTGTGAAAGAACAAAGATGGTATTTTTACTTGCAGGGATGGCTCTAAGGTATAGGTGTACGATAAGCTTGGAGGTTGTAGACATTTTTGGTGATATCCAAGTTGTATCTCATCATGAACAGTCATCATACATGTGAGACACACATATTTCTACCAGCAATTGAGCATTTTCTTATTTTATTTTTAATTATCGAATTTTAACAGAACTGATAAACTATCTCGACTCTTACTGGTAGTGTATCTAGGTGCTGTATCCGGGCCATTTTTTTATCTTGAGAGCGTAAATTTGGGAGTAAAGTGTTATTTTTAGCAGAATCTCTCTAAAAAAAGATTCAAGCTATTTACTCTGGCACTATAACTTGGCATCTTTTGAAAAACTTTTCAAGGATTAGTGTCTAAGAAAATTCATTGAGTAGTTATAAATGAATCCAAATGTATCTATATCAATTAATGCAAATGAATAGAATAAAAAAAATCTAACTGTCCCAGCCAGGGCTCGAACCTGTATCTCCAACGCGCTTGCCCGGTTAGCAGGAGATCCAGGTTCGAGCCCTGGCTGGGACAGTTAGATTTTTTTTTCTATTCCTTTGCATTAATTGATTTAAATTTACGATGGATTAAATACCACAATATAATTAATATTTACATATGTATCTATGTATATGTTTTACTGTTCTCACAATTATTTTGTTATAAGGACCCTTAAATGTTTTATTTTTGGATAAAATAATCTTGGTAGGGGTTTGAATAAGTCCAAACTTAAGTCGTAAATATTTGATGTATATTTCTGAATTAAAATTTTTATGGAAAATAAATAATGTTTTAGTTGAGTTCTTCATAGAAGTAACTGTTATTTTTGTTCAGGAAATAACATCAATACACTTTGTTTTTGTTTTTTTAATTTATTTGTAAATGGTTCCAGTAGTAGTAACCAAATTTAATATTTGTATTTCTTGTTACATGCCTTTAAATTTATTTCCTTTGAATTAAATCGTATAAGTAAGGATGGGAGTGGGGGAGCGTTTAGATGAATACCAAATTTAATAAATCTTTATTATTGAATTTGAAAATGTGTTGTATAAAAGTCAGCAAACAATAATAGTCATTACAACACTGATATCCTTCAACATTTTTATTAAAAGTGCACAGTGAGAAAGATATTTAGGATTGCACATGAAGCACACAGCCAGCATTCTATAGTAATGTATTTTCAATAAATCAGTGTTTATCGTGGAAGATATTTGAGAATTGATGATGATTGAATAGATCTCTATTTAAAAAAAAAAAAAATTTTAATTTTTTTAATAGGGAAACTAACTATATTCAGTATTATGGAGAAACTAAATTTGAGCTTTTCTCGACATTTCATTAAAAGAGTTTTTTGCTGAAATTGGACAAGAAGAAGGATTTATGAAAAAATAAATAAAACTAATCTTAACATCACTATTAGTGTTAGTGTTAAAAAAAATATATAATTTTTCCTATAGGATGTAATAGGTGTGTATTGCAAATTTTTAACATTTATATTCTATAAAATGTCAATGAAATGCTTTATTTGAAATTTAAATAAGATATTTTAGATTATAACTAAGAAAACTTACCTCTTTTGAAAAAAGAAAACCAAATTCAGTATTTGGACCTTCACTTCTCTCTTTTTATTGTTGGTTTGAAAGTTGAAAGTTTGACAAGTCAAATTAATCATTTAACTCAATTTTAATTAGAATTCACTTGATAATTCGATTTTATTATTAAATAATATTAATAAATGAAATCTGATTAGTTTAGTTAGTGTTGGATTTTTAAAATTAAATATGAAATAAACTACCAACATTTCTAGAAGTTCATTCTTTTCTCTGCCCCAATGCCGCATTTTTCTGCGCTGTTTCTTTTGACCCGCGTAAATAATTCATACCTCTTCAAACTTACCCCCTGCAGGAGTATTTAAATATTCCCGTAACGACAGTTCTGGGGGTTGTTTGCGAAAATTTATTATTGAAAGGGATTAAACATTTAATATGTGATCAGCATTGCGACGTTTTCATCTTTCTGACTGAATTCACATAAATTATTAATCAAACTATCAATTAAGATTATTTGTTTATCACTTGTAGATCGGAAATAGTTCTTGTCTAAGTTGGTGTACATTTATTTTATTTTGTCAAGGATTGCGCAGTGAATTATGCTCAATATGATAAATAAAAAAACAATTGAATTATTTATATTGTACAAAACCATATGGCAATAACATTCTTGTTTTTGATTTCTCTTTCCCCTTCAATTTCTTCTTGATTCCTTTCCGAACCAATTAACTACTAATTTCTACTTCGACTTCGTGGGAAAACCCCAATTGCGATGACAATAGTCTGTGCAATTTTCTTTTGTAGTCCCGGATTTGATAAAGATTGTTTTTTTTAATTTTGCACTTCTTGGAATGGTTGATGGGTAGAAGATTTACATAGTTGAGATTAGTTGGCCGTCTGATGGTACTTAAAAATAATCAGCGTTGCTGAAAAAAAATAAATAAAAAATATGCGCCAAAATAGAATAGGGTATTTTTTATTTACAATTTTAAATATTTCGTATTATGAGGGCTGAAATCAAACTGCAAGAGGAAAAATATAAACATAAGACTAAATAATATAAATAAAAAATTATTGATATAGCCCAAAGATTATACAATAAAATAATTAATATCTCTCTGTTTATTTTAGTAGCATTTATTCTTTTTTTATTTTATCCCAGTATTTCAGCCCTCATGATAGTATACAATATAAACTAAACTAATACCCAATTATATTTTGACATATTTATTTTGCATCTTGAATGAAATCCTGATTATTTTCGAATTAAAAGAATAACGCAGGTACAGTCGAATTAAGATTATTTTATTTTATTTTATTTTTTTCAAAAATTCTTGTATCATGAATTCTGGAAGGTTCAATGGTTCACCCAGTACAGTTTTAATCCCCGACATACATTCTGGTTACTGGATATTTGAGGAATAAGGTGTTTGAAAAATAAATTAGGCGAAACTCACATAGTGAGACTTACCTTATGATTCAGGAGTTAAACAATTAACTGAAATTTTACTTCTATTTTCCAGTTCCACCTGTCCAGGTTTCCTTTGTTTCATCATTGGTGTATACTCGGGCTGGGTACAGACTGTCACACTATGCTGGATAGACATGGGATTGGTTCCTTCCCGAGAGGGAATTTGAACCCCCTAAATTGAAAGACTCCATTGGAAAGAACTTTTCTATATATTTCATGTCTGCGGTGGAGATCCGAAATGTCAGCAGTGCAGAGAGAAATATATATATATCCCGTCAGGCCAATACCTGTAGGGTTACTTGATTTCAGCCATTGGGGTATGTGACGTCACTTTTCTGTTGTTTGATCAATGGTAGTTCGGCGGTGTTTGTGGCTGGAATTCGTGCCTCCTGCCACCGCCTCGAACGCCCTGGCCAGGGCTCTCGCAAGACCAGCTTATCTTCAAACTCCAATCTGTGCAGAGTTAAGCACGCGCTCTTTGGGAGATTTGGAAAAGCCGATATCCAGCTAGAACGCCATCTGCACGGGCGTACACAGCTTCAAGCTGTATTTTTTCAGCCAATGACCTTTGCCCATTAGTCTTACTAACGTGCGGGTCATTGTGCACTATAATGTGCAACGAATTCAAGTTTTCACGTAGGGAAATGAAGCAATTCACGTTTTGTACCGTAATGCAACTTTTGGAAAATAATTTTCCAAATTTTTGGCCGATAGCTATACTAAAAGATCCCCATACCTCTTTCAAAAAAAAAAAAAAAAAAAAAAAAAAAAAAAAAAAAAAAAAAAAAAATTAAAAAAAACCCCTTTTTTTTTTTTTTTTTGCTGTGTTAGCCTCCCTTGAACCACTTATGGTCATTGGAGGGAGGGGCTATCTACAGGTTGCCACCCCATTCTAAACACCCATGGCTCAGGACAAGCTTATATTTATAAATAAAAGATTGACCTGGGCGGGATTTGAACGGATTGCTAGACCCGAACGGATCCCCTTTGCTAGCCAAACAAACACTTTGTGCTTGACACCTAAACTAATATAATAAACCAAAAAACCAAAGAAGGTACTGATCAGGCTGAGAGGGGGGGTTGTATTATTATTATTGTCATTTTTTTTAATATAAACTTTTATTTATTTATTACATTCTGTTAAATAAAAACATTTTGTAATTTGATTACAATGAAATTAAAAACGACATTCAATGTCAATCACTTGAGGAGAGAAGGTGACTAATGTTATTATTCTTTAAGTTAAATTCTTAATTACCTTCCTTAGTATAAGAATTTCAAAAAACTTTCTATAAAAGAAAATATTATTGGATATTTTTATTTGTTGGGGTTCGGTCATGGTAGATTAATTATGTTTCGGCTTACAGTGTAAGCCATCTTCAAGGCTGTTAATGGAATAAAAAAAATTACAATATTATTATATAGAATTGCCATAACTAAATGTAATGTAATATCAAAAGTTTGAATGTAGTGAACTATGTAGGAAAATTTCAAAATACAAAAACCATCTACCAAAAAAATATACGTTTTTTAAAATTTGTAATTTTTTTTGTATCTACCTTGACCGAACCCCTACAAAAAGACATCTAATAATAATATCTACGGTCAAAAAAGTTCTCCATTTGAAAATATAAAAGAAAATGTTTCTTAAAAATACATTTTACATCTAATGTGTTCTGTGATTTATTTTTATGACTTGAAATAAAAAATTCAAATTAGCGTTCCTCTAAAATATTCCTCAGTGTCGCTTGATTACTACCATTAACATATCATTTATGGATTTGTCTAATATAAACCCGTAACATGGAATTCAGTTTCCATATTTTAAAAATAATGGAGTCGGTCAAACTCCTTATTACATTCTTGTGTATCTTCTGAAGCTGCATCCTTCCCCCCTCTGGCTGGGATCCAAAAGTGAGGAATTTCCTTGCAAATGAAGTTTAACGGATTGGTTTTTTTCTGTGTGACATTGATGTGTTTTTACTCTTCACTCACTGAAGCATACACACTCAAGAATTTATTTTAAAATTTATATTTAATTAGTGTGTCATTTGTAGTTACAGAAACGTGGAAGCCATGCATATTTATATTCAACTAAATGACAATTCTATAACGAACAAGTAAACAAAAAGAATAATTTTGTGGATTTTAGATTTTGTTCAAAACACTCTGTAAAAAATTATAGGAATTTGATTGATAAATATGTAAATTTATTTATTTATTAATGGAACAAATGTTTTTTTAAATATAAACGTTGTGGGGTTACAATATGATTGACATAAGTGTATAATTTAAAGTGAAACAGCGTATAAAACATTAAAAATATAACGTTACTGTTAAATTAATCAAGATATGAAATAGTTAGAAAACATAAAATATTTAAATAATTAAAAATTTTA
>KZ807079.1:74937-90145 GCA_000696205.2 Oncopeltus fasciatus
GTAAAAAATTCTTATATTTTAAACTTGTTTTTTTTGTTGGTATTTATGTTTTTTGTAATGCTAAAAATAAGGAAGGTATTACGAATTTAAATTTGTGTCTCCAACCCCCCTCCCCCTCAATGTACTGATGCTCAGACTTAATTTTTCTTGTCATCTTTTTTGATAATTGGTACTTTAGGGCACATAAGGTCATTCTTTTTGTATTTTACTATTTTTCTTTGTCACTCTTTAGAATTTATACAGCAAGACAATATCCCTAAGATAATTTAATTAAATTCTATACTTTATTTAATTTATTTTTTTGTTCTCCCATTCTTGTTATTTATAGTTATTTGCACTAGCTCCATCGAAAAAGATAGTTGGAAGGGCGTTAGTGCGAACGAAGAGGGAGAGATGTACCCCCAATATAAACAAAATATGGATGGTTGACCAAACAAAACACGTTCCCCTAAGTTTGCACTCCATTCTGACGTGAATTTACATTCAGCAGGAGACAAATAAACAAACCCTCAGTAGAGACCAGTACTGCTATTTGTTTATTTATTTATTCTTTTTTGTGAGCTTGTAATTTTTTTTTTTGTACCTTGTTATTCTATCTGTTCACTGTCATTGAAGCTGTCATCTGTTTCAAATTGTATTCACTAAGCTATTTGAGAAAAAAAAAAGGTCAATATTAGATATGGAATCCTTAATTAGTAGATTTCCTTTGGTTATGGAAAAATTAATTCATTAATCATATGTTTATGGGGGAAGGGGAGGTTAGAGAGACCAAATTGAAGAATCATTAATATTTTCTTTAAGATTGTGACATAATAATTAAACAATTTAACAATAAGTAAGAATATCATTTTTTATTTCATTAATATTTTTTTTTTTTGTGGTATTTAATCCCACGTAAATTTTAACAATTTGTAGTGCAAGGGAACAGAATACTAAATTTCCGGATAGCAGGAGATCCAGGTTCGAGTCCTGACTAGGACAGTTAGATTTTTATTCTATTCCCTTGCACTAAAAATTGTGGTAATTTTTTTATTTTTTTCCTCTTCAGGACCTCTTGTATAATTAATGTACACATGAAAAAAAAAAAACAATTTCATATTGACTTATTTAATTAATTATAATTTTAATATAATCGGTCAAGGTAAAGAAGAGGAGAGAGGATTTATTATTAGCAATTAAATAAATATAATAAGTCTAGAATGTAATTTTGTGACATTTGAATTTCTTATTATTTGTGTGATATAAGAATTTAACTAGATATAATTGGTTCAATGTCATTTTCAAATTGCAAAATAAAACTCGTTATAAATTTTTTTTTGTGGTATCTAATCCCAAGTAAGTTTTAACAATTTTTAGTGCTAGAGAATAGAATAAAAAATCTAACTGTCCCAGCCAGGACTCGAACCTGGATCCCCTGCTATCCGGGCCGGTGCATTTACCATATGTCCTGGCTGGGACAGTTAGATTTTTTATTCTGTTCCCTTGCACTAAAAATTGTTAAAACTCGTTATTTTAGATTTTATTAAAAAACGTGGGCTCAAGTTGTAAATGGCTGAAATCGGATTTATGGTGCTTGTAAAATATATATTTGTAAAATATAAGATATGTATAGTAAATAATCTAAAGGGTTATTTTTACTACCAATGAATAAAGAACTAGCATACCTTCCATTGTCCGTCTTCATTGGTTTCTGCAAACCATCTTCTGTTGGCGAGTGCTTTCGGGCATTGTCCATCCTTGTGGCCGAATACATGTGTTCACTTTTACTGTCTGCATACACATATATATATATATATATAATCCACAGAATACAAACGCAGTTTAATACAGACAGTGACAATGAACACATGTATTCGGCCAAGTAGATAGACAATGTCCGAAAGCGCTCGCCAACAGAAGATGGTTTGCAGAAACCAATGAAGACGGATTACAGAAGGTATGATAGATATCTATAGTATCTTACATTTATTTTGTTTAATATTTTCAAGATAAATTCTATATTAGTAAAGATATTTAAGGAAATGGAACTTGTAGAATGGAGCAATACTTTCTTCACCTTATGACCAGCTTAGGGACATCCTTAGGCTTGCCGTTCTTTCTTCTCAGTGCCATTCTTGTTTGTGTTTTCATATTAGTCATTTACTTCTTATTTATGGCCATTTTTAAATACTCTTGAAAAATCTGCTTAGTCCAAAAGCCCTTAGAGTTCTCCTAACATATTTTGATAGCACTAATGGATCTCTTTCATGATTTATGTATTCATAAGTATATATATGACTAAATTTTCTCAAAATTGATTACACCAAACATCGCTCTATTTTCTTCATTTATTACTCCTGAGCGTCTTCAGGATCTGCGACCTTATCTTCAGAGCTTAAAATACCCAGAATGTATGCCAGAGAGTGACTCATATGGAAAATCCAAAAATAGTTTTTTATTCATTTATTGGGCTTCTTTATTTTATTTAAAGAAATACAATGCTTTTCACATTTTCATTTATTTACTTCTTTTATTTCACTAAAGTGAAGGACTGTCTTGTTATAACTGGTGTGTGTGTGTGTGTTTGAGGGTGGTTGATTTTGGTTGTGTGTGTCTTTGAAGTTACATGTGTAATGTATAACCAGTAAGTTATCAAATTGTGTAAGTTTGCTCCAAATGGCAAATTTATTCAGAAAATTTTCATATGATTTATGAGTACGTGTATCCTAAAAGTTTTGTACGAATGCGAATGGTACAGGGAGCCAGTAAAGAAACTCTCTACCTCAGCTGGGAATCGAACCCGGGTTTCCCACTTTCCGCGCGGGTGTGCTATCATTGCACCACAGAGGTTTTCTATCTCCCGGTACGAATCAAATTAATAATGAAATGTGGGATTACTTTACCACAATTATCATCATGAATTGTACGAATATTTGTCTAAAAATGCTGCTGTATGGTATAAGTTTAGTTATTTATATTGAATGAAGAAAAAATGAAATTCTCTTGATTTTCGCCATATTTTGATTTTCTTCAACGGGCTCCGGGAAATGTCAAGGGAAGTAATAATTGTTAGGTTGGCGGTAGTGTGAAAGGGGTCGTGGGGGGGTAAGAGTGGGGGTAATATCGACCCGGCAGCCATCTTTGCCCTCCAATACCCTCGTCCTCCCCTTTTCCACCCCTCGAAAACTTTTAGTTGTAACCCCCCAACCACCCCCTCTTTATTTATATATTTTGTATATTTATTCTCCCCTTAAAATATAATTAAATATTTTCAAATTTTATTTTGTATTTTTACAGTTGTAATTATAAAGTGAATGGGGAAATTCTGGTAAGCCCTTTGAGAAATTGACAGTCCTCTCTCTGTTCGTGTATTTCACCACCTCCTGTAACGTCAGAGGGGGGTCACCTGTTGTATGGTTCTGACCTACTTCCATTGCTGCTCTGTGAAAAAAATTGCTTTTTTGTATATATTATTTAATTACTGAAGTTTTATTTGCAATATTTTAAAATAATATAGTTAGAAATAATTTATTTAATGGGAATTTAAATCGTCTTATTGATTGAGACCTTGTTTATCCAATTCACATTTGTAGGCTTTCAGAATTTATGTATTTAATTATTTTCAAGTTATTGTTTTAATTTTGTGAAAAAACTTTTTTTTATTTTGAATATTCTTTATTTATTCGTACTAAATACTAAAAATTGTTAAACAATACAATTATTAGATTTTTTTTTGAGTGTGGGGGGGGGGGGTTCGGTCAAGGTAGATTTAAGAAAAATACAAATTTTAGTAAAAGTTTTTTTTTTTTTTTGCCCCAACAAAAAAAAATCTAATAATAATATCTTCGGTCAAAAAAACTCTCCTGTTAAATAATTCACTATTAATTTATAACGGTTGTAACCAAAAATTTGTAACAAAATTTAATAATGCATTAGTGATATAAAAAAGAAGAAAAAAAATGAAAAGCTTAGTGCTTTCGCGACACATAGTTCCATCTTCAGAGCCCAGGAATTAGGCAGTATAGTGGTTGGTGCATAGAAAGGATTCCATCTGTAGACAAGCCTGGACCATTACTGCGACCTCAGGATGGGACTATAAGTAATTGTAATATACGTACTTGAGTAATTTCATACCTGTGATTCTGATAAATGTCATTGCCAAAATAAAATTGTTGTCCTGGTACACAATTCTCCCATTTGTATTATGTGCATTTAGAATTCTATTTTTTAGCGAATTCAAAACGAATAATCACTATAGTAGTAGTTCCCAGGATTTTTTTTTTTTTTTTTTTTTATGATTTTGATATTTTTCCCTAAAAGATTATAGCCGCCAAAATTTATATGTTTGGTTGTGTCTGTGTTTTTTAAGGCCAAATTTTTCATTTTTTTTTTACTGTTTGTTATTAAACAAAATCGGACCAATAAGAGTGGGAGATTATTTGAAACGTGGATTATATCTTATAAGCTGAATATAATGTATAAAAAGAAAAACTTATTCTGGCTTGAAAAGAAGAATTGTGAAATTTTCAGCTATGGTATCTATATTTGTAAATATCTTCTTTAAAAAGAGTAATTAGTTTTTTTTTTTTTATGCTATAATACTTAAATTTTGCCATATTTTTTCGTAACACTAAAACAAACGAAGACATTACGATTAGTAATTTTGGTTTTCCTCTTTAACCTTCCTTTAGACCGAATTTATCACTTAAAAATTCATCTAAAAAGGAGCTTAAAACCGAATTTGGTTTTTAAAATTGAGAGAGAATAGAGGGGTCCAAAAATGGACGCACACTCCCAATGGACCATAGTTAAAGATCAGGGGAAATTTAAGTGGCGTCATATTACCAGTGGGAATAGGTTGATTTCCCCTCGAGAAATCTGCTAAAAATATGAAATAATTAGTGGGGTGAAAGTTACTATGTTCAGGGGATGTCTTGTTGTATTTTTGTTATACTAACCTAAAGCTTACCTCTGCCGAAGGTAAATTGATTACCCCGTTGAAGGAATGTAGCCGATTTTATTGCTTTGTTCAAGATAAATTTTACGTAATGCCATTTACTTATTGATAATTAAAGGGAGGGGGGGTTTCCTCCCCCCGACACCCCAGCAAGTCCTGTGGGGTATTGTTAGAAGTTCACGTAACAGTTGGGTATTACGTAAGACAAGCAGTTTTATCTTCTTAATGAAAAACGTGGGTGGTCACGTTCTACCGCTTACTTCTTTCGGAAATTTCTTCTTTTTTTTTTTTTTTTTTTTTCTCAAAATAGGGCAGTTATCTTTCTTTCTCTCTCTCTCTCTATTTGTTTCTATTTTATATAGATTGACAGGGGAAACTGTTGTATATTCTATATTGCCATAAGTATATAGTCCTTGGAAAACCCGACTCTTACTGTCGTATGGCTGGGTGCGTAACACTTTTGCGAATTCTGCACCTTTGTGAGAGGGGATCATATCAATAATTATAAAATTAACCACCATTTATAATACTTTGATTGTTTTTAAAAGAAATCTATGCAAAAAAATTAGTCTATTCGCTCTCCATCTTCCGCATTTTTAAAAAAAAAAATTATTTATAGTGTTAGATCCCTTTCAACCACTTAGGGTCATAGAGGGAGGGGCTATCTACAGGTTGCCACCCCATTCTTAAAATCCATGGCTCAGGACAAGCTTGTATTTATAAATTAATGATTGCTCTTAACAGGATTTGAACCCTCAGCGTCAGGATGAGCTACCCTGGCGCCTCCTTCCGTACTATTAAAGTTACCAAATTCAAATTCACTGATTACTCTTAAGATTCTTCCCTCAATCCATGGTTGAGAACGATCATTGCTGAAATCGGCCATGAAGGATAGAGATAGTGAATGATAAATACAGATAAAAATTGAAAAAGCATATTTGATATTTAGTTTGTCTTTCTGTCACAGTTGACCGTATCCTTTATAACTTGAAATTAGATGTGAAGGATGGGGGAACAAAAAACCAAGGACAATATAAATCATAACATTTGAATTTTCACTTGTTTAACTTATTCGCTGAATGCTCTTTTAATTACAGTCATTTAAGATTGTAAGAAGGAAGGTTGATGGCTTCCTCGTCCATCTCTCGGATGGCATTTGAACCATATTGTTCATTCTCATTTTTTCGTGTTTAAGTCCCTTTTAAAAGGTGTTTTTTTATTCCTTGCAATGGACTAGGTAAACAAGTTTTTTAAAAATATATATAAACATATTGATTAGTATTTTAAAATGTCCTTGTGAGTATCACTTATAAGAGGAGTATAGCCTTTAAGGGAGGTTTGGTTGAACAAGCTCTGATAATGTGAGATGGATCATTGTTATGTTTATTTTCAAAGGGCAGTGCATTGATTTGTTCTTGTGGAAGGTTCTTCCTGGTAGGAATAATTGGAAACCCTTTACTGTGGGGCATCATGGCACCGGAGTAAAACAACAATGCCCTGTTGAATGGTCGAAATGCAATCTGTTGACTTTGCCGCCTGTGGTCGTGTGAAGGCCGGCAGACACCTCTCTCGGTCACCCCCACCCCCTCCCTTTCGACACCTCCTCTCGGCACTTTATTAACGAGCAAGGTTGATATTTGTTAGCGGCGGTGGTAGGGCGTTGGTGGTGGGGGGGCTTATGCGGGCGTACGCTGTTTCCATGGCGACCCTCTGCCCCACGATCGATCATCTCCTGATGAGTTTGTTCTTCCCCGTTCTCCGCCTGGGACCTCTCCGTCTACGCTGCTCTCGGGAGATACCGGCGGCTCTCGTTAACGGAAGGTATCGCTTGAATGGACTCCCTGCCCTTGGGTATTAATCGACGGAGTCAATAGCTCGTTGGACATAAACGTTTTCTAAATGGTTCCTTCTATTTGCACTGCTAGTATTTTATTGATACCATAAATAAATTACGCAATACAATATGCATAAATACCCATGGCCCTCCTGCAACTGTTGTCTATGCTCACTTGGGGAGATATCGTGTAACCTCGTTCACGAAAGGTATGGTTGGAATTGACCTTGTGGATTCCATCAACTCGTCTTTTAGAGCGCTTCTTGTACTCGACTTGGACATTTATAAACATGTGCTGGAAGATTGACTTATATGGACAACTCCATAATTAATTAATCAATGATTCTCACTTAACTCGCTGGACAATCCTGAGTATATCGTCTTAGCTCTTCAGTGGGGATATCTACGAATATCTTATCATTCGAAGGGTCCTGTGGCTTCTTCTATCTCGGGTACAATCACCAACGTTGAACGGTCGTTGTACCCATCTTATTAAATTATGTTATTTTCTAAATTGGCTTAAAATATCGTAGTATAAATAATCCATCTGGAACTCTCTTCTTCTGCTCTTGCGAGTATCGTTCATGGAAGGTATCTCATAAATGGACCTTGTGGATTCTTCCAAAGCCAGGCTCCTGAAGGCTAGTTACTGAGGACCTCATGTATTTTCTACTACATTGCTAATTTCTTTGAATATATTGCTATATATATATATAATATGTATATGCAAAATTTTGACTATATTATAGAATCTGTGTATGATAAAAATATATTTTTTATTCTTGCTAAGAGAACATAGAGTTAGAAGAACATAATGTCAAAAAATGAGTTTCCTAAGAGATGGTTCCTTGACATTTGTTTGTGAGCGAATGACCTCTTTTCCCCGTGACGAGAGCGTAGGAAGGGACTGCACGAAACTGTTTTCGGTACCCAGGAACCCATTTTCGTGTTTAATTAATCCCTGGCGCAAACAGACAGACGGACGGACAGATAGACCCATCCGGGTCTCCTCCACGTAATTGGATGCCTTCATCCAGGCCAGAGCCCGACTCCCGCCTCTCTTCTCGTACGCGAATAATAACAGACCACGGCGGGCTAAGACGTGAATTGAGTAGTGTCAGAACCCACCCCACGCTTCATACATATTCCAGGAGTTGATACGTAACCTGGAGAGGAAGATGGAGCTAACAACATGGAAAGGAAAAATCTGGACTTTGTTTATACCTAATAATAAAGTACTTACTATTTATAGAACAAAAGACATATATATATATATATNATTTCTTTGAATATATTGCTATATATATATATAATATATGCTGATTAAAAAGAATATTTCAGTGGCTTTAGAAAGATCCTAATGCGGTATCCTGAAGATACCGCTAACCATATGGCAATAATGAGGACAGTTTAATTCACTCAATTTAACTCTTAAATATCTTACTTAATGTTCATTTTCTCATAAGACTGTTATAGAACATAAGTGTTATAAAAGTGCATTTGACATATGTATTATTTTTTAGCATTTTTATCATGTTAAAAATAATAACGAAGATAATTCTTTTTCAGACCATTTTTCCAGGTTTGATCCTTTAATAGAATAATGTTTTTTTTTATTTAATTTTTTTTTTTTTTTTTTTTTTTTGTGCTAATAGGTGGATAATTAAAAAATGTTGGATTGGCCATTATTTTCTTCGTTGGAAGTACAATTGAGCAAGTAGAGGCATAAAAGTACCTAAAAGTGGAGGATCACCAGATGACTTGAGCTCTCCCTGTGAACTAAAAACTATTCCCTATAAATCTTAATAAGTCTCACAGATTCATAAACTGCTCTCAACACAATGGCTTTGTAAACATAAATACCTTCAGGAACAAGTGTGGGTAGTGATGGACTGTTTCTTTAATGGAGGAATTGATTGTGCATTGTTGAATGGCGACCTCCTGTCAGCTGTAAAGAATTTACAACCGTAATTCCTAATAGTATTCATTCTTTTTCCCTTTGTCTTCCCCACCAGATTATATATGTATCTGGACTCCTCAAATTACCATATATTATATGGTATATTATTTTTTTTCAATATATATTTCGGACTTGTGAAAAAATCCTTCCTTAACCTTACAAAATTGTCGAGTAGGAGTAGTAGATCATAATGGAGGGCAATCAACTTCTAGGTTATCACGCCCTATAAATACCCTTTTATATATTTACTATAAATTAGTTAATAAAATACAGGAATCAGGATTATTGGGGTATTGTTAGAAGTTCACGTAACAGTTGGGTATTACGTAAGACAAGCAGTTTTATCTTCTTAATGAAAAACGTGGGTGGTCACGTTCTACCGCTTANTAATAAATAATTTATTATTAACTAAAATAATAAATAATATCTCATTCTTTAATTTAGATTTTCCAGGCTAAACCTTAGCTAATTGTCGATTTGTGTTTCAAATTCATTGACTTATTGCTTTTGACTTGGCCAGGGTTTCCAGTTTTTCAAATCTTGCCCTGGTAGGATTTTACTGGGAAATGGAAGTTATCCCAGAGCCATAGATGTGTAAAGTTGTTACTCTCTACAGAGAGGGGTAATAATATTTATTTCTCTTCCCTCTCCCACCATTTTATATGGTTAAAAATTTATTTTATATTTTTTTCGTATAACGATATAATTGTATATAAATTATTTGTGTGTGATATACGGAAATTTTAAAATATACACAACAAATATGGTGTTAATTTCTACCATTGGATGTGTTTCCTAATGGCTGACATTTAACTGTGTGATGGAATTAAGGGATCAAAGTTTATTTTTGTTAAATGGTATTTGTATTCGCCAATATTATGAAAATTATTTAAGGTAATGTAATTTTAAGATAGTTTTGTTCAATACAGTTTTACAAAGAGTAGATAGAGGTAGATATTCAGTAATTGTAACTAGTTTGTATCGCGGCGTTTAAAAAATTAAAGGCATTTTGGATTGTTTTTGCAACTGCATGATAAATTATTTAAATTATGTTTTGGAGAGTGGAAGTCCAAATAAAAAAGTCTTGATTTCTTGGTTTTTTTTTTTTTTTTTTTTAATTCCTAATGAATTTCTATTTTCAAAAAGGAAATATTAAGGAAGGTAGCTAAGAATGTAAGTAGGACTGTGAAGTGGTTTCTCTATTCTTCCTTTTGGCCTTTAGCCAGACTTTTCTTTCTTCCTTTGTTCTTTTCGGCTTATGAGGTCGGCCTAGCTCAGTTTAGGTAGCTCGACGGACAACTAATCGGTAGAATCCCGACTTAAGAAAGCTTCATCTCAAAAGTGCTTAAGCTCAGGAGATTTTTCCAGAGACGTTCCGTTCTTCGAGTGGGGCAAAAGAAAGCTGGAGAAATTGAAGACTCCCAAGAGGAGGAGGACATCGACCCTCTCGCCTGACCCCGAGGGGTCAGAAGGGCGCCCGATCTGGGGCGCAGATACCGAAAGGGCCCGTGTCCCTCACGATCTCCTCGTACTCCTAGGAAGGATCTCTTCGCCGTCCATATGTAGGCCAGAGATATGTCCTCTGATTGTCCCAAGGACCGGACAATCTCTGCGACTCCTATGTGTCACGTTCTTGGCATTTCCCAGGTGCAGTCATGGGACACTCGAGGTATCTTTGCAAGATCTCTGCTAATCTTGCACTTTATCCTTTGCAATCATGATCCTGAATAACCAATACCTGGCGATTCAGAAGTCCACGTAAAATTATCTATTCCTTTTGTGACTATTGTTTCCTCTGACTTTCACTATATTAACATTTTGTAATTTGATTGTAATGAACTAACAAAAAAAAGACAAAATTACAATGGCAATAGGAGAGAAGGTGACCAATGACACCACTCTCAAATTATGTTCCCAGGAGGGCGCGGGGCCATCTTCGTTTGAGTCGACGGGGAGGGTTGTAGGGATTGGAGTTGGAACACAAGGTCTTTGCTAGTGGATTAGGATGGAATGACAGCTTACTGTGGAAAGCGGGAAGAAATGAGCATATAAACATTGGAAGTGAAGCCTGACTAGCTCAATTGAACTGCGTGGAACACAATGGGTTCAAGTCCCACCCGGGATAAACATTTATTGAGAAATACCAGGAAACTATATAAAATTCCCATGTTTCATTTAAAATGGATAAAAATGGGGATAAATAAGTCGGAGCAATGATTGGAAAAGTAATGACCACTAAATTCTTTCTACACTGATCTAGAAAGAAGTGTAGGGTAGGTACGCAACCAATATAGTTAACCAATATAGTATTATATACGTATAATATAATTAGAAAAATTAATAAGTAGTATGACATCGAACATAAATATATTATGTTCTAGAGACATAATTAAAATAAAAACAAAGATATCAGAATTATAAATTGTTTCCTCTAAATGTTTGCCTAAATACAGTATTCGTTTAATATATTTTAAAAATTGCGGAGCCCGTAATATCTTCATTAATGTGTGTGTTTTTTAAAAATAAATATTATAGAGTGTAAATGTTATAAAATTATTTAATAATAATTAAATTTAATAACTTATCAGTCTCGGTTGCGTAAATGGAAAACGCATCGGCCCTTATAGCAGGAGATCCAGGTTAGAGCTCTGGCTGGGACAGTTAGATTTTTTATTCTGTTCCCTTGCACTGAAAATTGTTATAGAATAATTTTTTTCATTTATTTTCTCCTAGAAATTTGTTTCATAACGTTATTCATAAGGAAGATATTAAATTTAAAATATTGTTCTGTCTCTGAAACCCCTCGACTGACTTTATCCACTAAAAATCTCCTCCGACGGTTTAAAAAAAAAAATAAAAAAAAATAAAAATAAAAATAATAATGATAAAAATATCTGATTTAATTGCATTGTCTTTACTTGAATAACTCTAGCTTTTAAAAAAATTAAAATTGTTATTGCAAATTGCATTGAAACTATGACGTTCTCCAAATGGAGAGTTTGTTGACTGCAGAGATT
Source organism: Oncopeltus fasciatus (assembly GCA_000696205.2). Classification (NCBI taxonomy): domain Eukaryota; kingdom Metazoa; phylum Arthropoda; class Insecta; order Hemiptera; family Lygaeidae; genus Oncopeltus; species Oncopeltus fasciatus. Next base: position 86,685 of record KZ807079.1, read on the forward strand.
ATTAGTAGATTTTTTTTTTCTGTTGGGGTTCAGTCAAGGTTGATCCAAAAAGTACAATTTTTTTTTTGTATTGTGTACATTAAAAAAGAAAAAAATTTCTTTTTTTTTAATTATCTGTCGACGTTTCGGCTTACATTGTAAGCTATCTTCAGGGATCTCGTACCAACCTGAATCATGGCAGATAATTAAAAAATACACATTTTTCCAATTTGATCAACTTTGATCGAACCCGAACAAAAAAAATCTATGATATTCAGCCTTCTTTTACATTATGATTGCAGTTTTTCTTGTCTCAAAAACGATACATCCACTTCTGAATTTTATATATTACTTTTTAATTTGAAATTAGAGAGAGAGAAAAAAAAATAGTGTAAAATACGAAATATTCTTGGAGTAAACAGTGCCTCCTCCAGTAATTTGTGTGGAGTATCCAGAGAGTACATAATACATTAAGTGCAGAAGTTGGGGGTGTGCGAGAGGAATATATACACCCCCGTCTCCACTCACCCTCAGCAACTCCGGTCACGTGCCCGCGTCACCCCCTCTTCCCCCCACCCCCCCATCACAACCCCTTTCAGAGACCCAATTTAGGGGCCATTTGTCATAGCTCCCTGTCCCGGACAGAACACTGGGTCAGAGGCACGGGACCTTGGGGGGGGGGGGGGGGAGTTCCCCTCCCGCACAATGGGCTTCTTGTGCTCGTACTCCCTGTACTGTCTCCATCGACACTGACCCCCCAATCAAGTGCTGTTTGTCAGCCTTCCGTACAGGACAGAGTAAAAGAAATTCCGTCGCGCAGGGGCTGCGCAGACTAGGCAGATTTCGCAGGAGTCTCAGTAGAGTTGGATATGAAGAGTCCGTCACGCAGGAGTACCCGGTATAAGTTACCCGGTATCCCTATATGAAGAGTAAGCAGATGTCCTATGTCTCATTAGAGTTGGATTTGAAGAGTACGACACGCAGTTGCTGCGCAGACTACGCAGACTTCCTACGTGATGACGAATTATATCTTCAAAGGAGAGGGGAGAGTAATGAGCGAAAAAAAAAACAACCAAAAAACACCTCGGTCGGGAAGGAATAATGGGACAAGAAATCACCGAACTACGAAGTACTCTTAGTTACATTCTTCAACGTCATCCTTCATAAACAATTTAACGTAAAAATGTTATAGAACTTTAAATTAAAGAAAATTAACGTGGTTATTGATTGGTTAACAGTGGAGTACTACGCGTGAGAAATTAGTCGGGGTTTCGTGTTAGGATTCGAAAAATAAAATACACCAAAATTTTTGGGTAATTATTTTATTACTGCCAACGTTTCGACTTAACTTGTAAGTCATCATCAGGGCGATAATGATGTATGGAGAGATCTCCCAGGGATGTTTTTGGTCACATCGCAGACAGTAAAACTAAACTAATTTATAAAACAGAATAATAACTTAATAATTTTAGAGTATTTTATTATTCTCCTGTCCGAAATGATTAATTTTTTTTTAATTTTGTCCTATTTATGTTACAAATTTTCCACATAACTCAATCAAAAACCTGCTGTGCCTCACCTTATTTTAATTCAATTTTGTGGAATTTATTCGAAGTCCGAAGCACCAATTGAATGACTTAAGCTTCAAAATATTTTGATATTTCCGTTAATTTGCGTTTGATTCCTTCCTTTTCCAAATGAAACTGCTACGTTTGTCTTAATGTACAAGAAATGAGATTTATTTTGAATGAGGTTATTGACAAGCTGATATCCTATCATATGAGTGGGCAATTGAAGGTGTCATTGAAAATGATAAGATATGATAACCACCATCTTTGCTGTAATAATGTTTTATTCATAAGACTTTTAATTTCATTTATTCATCCCATAAAGAACATATAACTGTATGAATTGTATCTTGATATAAGTTCTCCAGATAGAAAAATTGTTTTTCTCATGGGAAAGCATAGGAAACTTGATCTTCCACATATGTATGTAGTTTTAGAACTGCCCACATGATATTTATAACGATTATATATTTTGTTATTACTATCTTTAGCGGACCATGCTAAGTGTCCTACCTTATTCTATCATTCCCTAATCTTCCAGGATTCACTCATTTTCCTACCTTCAGTGTCCTCTCTTCTCCTGGTTTCTACTAGACTTTATCCTCTGCCCTTAGATTACGCTCAACGCTTACGTTTCCGGCTTCGATTTCTTCTGGATTGATCCAGTTTTACTTAGTAGACCACGATGTTATTCACTAAATCCCTTGTATGTATGTTAGAGTGGTCTTCTTGTTCATGTGTAAGTTAGCATCTCTCTCTCAACTCTCCCACTCTCTTTCTCATGTTCATAATTTTAAAAGTAAAAAAAAAAGGAAGTGAAATTTGTGCTTTTTATGTGCTATAACAAATAAAAAAAGGCTAATAGCGGAGAATAAGTTGTGTGGAGAGGATGGATTTTGAGTGAACATGAAATGAAAAAAATAATGTTTAAAATGTCGGCGAGGACTATATTTTTTCTTTCATATTTAATGCAAATATTGACTTTTGGGCAAGAGCTAGTAGTCATAAAGCTGTGAAATAGATATAAGAAGGCCGTTTATTTCTTAATATAAGCTTTTTCTTAGATGTTCGTGTGTTTTTTTAAAGTTATATGAAAAGATGCTAGGTTGTTAGGTTAATTGCATGATTCATTTGTTTTTCTTTTCTGAACTACTAGTTACAACGTTCTCTACACCAGGGTTCGCTGTAAGTCTGAGGTAGGGCTGGCTTTGTCCTACGGGTGACCGACAATTGCGAAGGTGGTTTCTTCGCGGACACCTGTCCATCGACATTTCCTCGCGTTCCAGGATTGTCCCCGTGCAGAGATTGTCCTTGGCGGGCCTCGCTCGAGGGATTGCACCGGCCACTGGCTCGTCACGCGCAACACATGGGACATGATTGGGATAAAGTGACTCCTGTTTGACGGAGCCCCCATACCCGTCTCTGGCCGAGGCGAGGTCGTATCAGTTAGCCGAGGAGGCTCTCGTCAATCCGGTCTGGCTTAACTCAATCATCCCCACCCTGTCCCTACCCTTCACAAGTGGCAATTTCGCGAGGCTTTGGCACCAACCCCTCCCCCCCGCCGACACCCTCTTGTCACATTCCCTCAAAACGGCTGACCCTGTGGGACGTGGAGGCGCAAACAGCTGTATCCGCTGTCACAGCTCTGTCGAACTGTCAAAACGGAATTTTACTTAGAAGCTGGTCTGTGAAAAAGCATTTTGCAAATCAAAGCAACAAAATAGAACCCATTTTCGCACTTTTAATTTAGTAAAGCATCCGTGAAAAAAAAATGAAAGATTTTTAATTTTAAAAAAAGAAGAATTTTATTTTATGATCACCTGAACTACTTGCCACTTGTTCTAAAATTTATCCCTACAACTCTTAAGGATTGTCTATATTAGTAAATTCCGAACGAATATATATATATATATA
>KZ807079.1:145925-178450 GCA_000696205.2 Oncopeltus fasciatus
TATATATATATATATATATATATATATATATATATATATATAAACATGCATTGTTAACTTAGCTTGAGCGTGACGGACATTTATTATAATGAATTTGGGTTCGAGTATATATTTTATTTCATTTCTTCGGGACTGACATGACTTTCCTCAAACCCTGACCTAAGCCGATGTACACTCTAGGGAGGGAAAACCACCCCCAAGTTAGGGGTTGGTGGTAGGCCGGCGAAAGGAGAACCCGATCGCCTTGACTCTACATGCAATCACCCCTACCAGTAGAGGGTGTCTTGGCCGGCCGTACTCCATAACTCTTCCATTTCGTTTTCTGTTTGACAGATTTGATCTTACGTGACAATGAAGTGAGAGGGGGAGACCTTCAATTTTCAAAATTACGTTCTTAAATATCTTCCCAGATAAGCGTTTTCGTAAAAATATGATAAAAATTGTTAGATAATTACATTATAGATAAATACAAATTAAATAAAAATATCATAGTACTAATGATGAAGAAAAGATTACAATTTAAATTTCGGCCATCTACTAAACACTCTCCAGAGGGAGAGATTCCAGCCATTATTAAACTCACCAATTGTTATAAAAGAAAGAAACTCAAGTGCCAAATGTAGATCGTTCAATTTAAAAAAATACTGATTTCACAGAGCAAACAATCAAAATATGTGTGTGTGTGTGTAGTATAATTTAGAATGTACCATTATCTTCAGGTAGGCTTCCACAGCCCTAAGACATATTTACCATTACTTCTTCCGGGTTCAACGGTATCTTGGAGTTTTTAGGTGCCAAGCTTTCGCACATCGTCTGATGGTTTCTTCAGGGCTTCTTCATTCTTCATTCGGCCCTGAAATAGCCATCACACGATGTGAGAAAGCTTGGCCCAAAAAACTCCAAGACACGGTTGAACCCGGAAGAAGTATTGATAAATGATGGATATTAGTCTAAGATGATTTTTGTTGGGGTTCGGTCGAGGTAGATCCAAAAAAACACAAATAAAAAAATGTATTTTTTTAATGAAGGATTATCTGCCAGATAATCCTTCATTAAAAAAATACATTTTTTTATTTGTGTTTTTTTGGATCTACCTCGACCGAACCCCAACAAAAATCATCTTAGAATAATATCTACGGTCAACAAACTCTCTTTTTGATGGATATTAGTTTTCTGTTAATGGCATTTTTGTGGTAATGGTCGGGATTCGGTCAATGGGTTTGAAGTGAAAACATATTTTTGGAGGAAAAGTTTATATTTGAACCTCAATGTCCGATTTCATAGTAACATTCTTTTGAGGAATGTTCGTGCTCTTGTATCAATTAAAAATATAATGATTAAAAAAAAAAAAAATACTGTTTGCTTTTATCAGTTTTTCTAATTGTTTGTCTATTTATTTCTAGCTGTTATCTCTGAAATTCTATGAACTCTCTGAGATTCTGTGGTGTTTTACAAGGAAAATTTCACATATTTCTTTAAGATGAACATATTTATGAGTTATTGAATAATTCTATCTCAAAAATCTATAATATAGGTAATGTAGATAAAAGATGATGTTGGTGAGTTTAGTTTTTGACGGACCGGGAAGGAAATGTTAGTGAGAGACTACTCAACTTTTCTAGTTCATTCCTAAATATCTCCATTCTAAAAAAAAAAAAAAAAAAAAAAAATCAGTGAAACAAAGTTTTCATTTATTCTCGAAAACAATTAACGGTACAGTAAAAAATGCACTACAATAACCATAAAAAAAAAAAAAAAAAAAAAAAATTAAAACAACATAATTGTTGTATAATTAAATTTTACATGCATTATTTTATACATTTCTTCATAATGATGAAAATTAACATTTGAATTTGATCTTCTTCAAAACACCCTTCTCCATTTATTCGACTTCAGCTAAAAATAATATATTTAAGGTTTTTTTTTTTTTGTAAATGTAATAATTGGTTTCTGTTTGATATTTTAACTATAACTTTTATGATTATAATTTTTAATTTTTAAAATGAAAATGTTTAAAAAAAACATGGTGAATATTAGCTGAAAATATTATCATACTCTTATGTATATACATGTTAAAAGTTTGAGGTCACCTGTGGATCAGGTTGCTATCTTCAGAGGGGGGGGGGGTGATTAAATCGGCGGTCCGAGCCTTCTAAGGCCTCTGTGATAGGTAAGCCCTAATCTCGGTGGATGTCCTCTGAGTAGGTAATCGATAGTTTTACCTCGCTGGAAACCACACAAGTCCCCGCCATGAATCCATTAATTGAAGCCCGCCAAGGGGAAGGGGACAAAGTGCTGGCCCCCCGACCGCCGGTATTGTGTCCAGGGAATCCGATCAGCCCCGGAGGCTATTACGTCAGAGAATGTCCGACCTCAGTCCACTCCCCCGCTAATACCTCTTTGGATGGTGGATCTAACCTGATCGGGATCTCTCCCCTTCTTAGCTCTTGCATCTCTCTGGGCTCTCTGTCCGAACGCACTTGAGTCTCCTCAGCTATTTACCTTCATTAAGGAACGAAACTAATCATATAATTATCACTAGAACTTTTTATAATATAAGAAAGGGCGTAATAACCATGATATCGATCGCCATGTAACCTGATCCTAATCCTAATATAAGAAATTAACAAAGTAATTAACCACATGATTGAAATCAGTGTTGTTAAATTATTTTCGGGTTAAATGACAAATTCCCTCTTCAAATTTTATCTTGGAAATTTTAACAGTAAAATTATAACTATAAAAATTCAATCGTTGCATAAAAATTGTCAATTTCCATTTTAAGGCTATTTTTATTAACTATTAAGATATTTTTTAATCATCAACTCAGATTGTTTTTAATAGGTTATTATTTAGTTTTATAATTTTTGACATATTTGTAAAAGCTTTGAAAATTAATAAAATCTGAAATAGAAAAATGGTTTATTTTTCAAAACTACCGTTAGGCATGTATTTATTAATTACAGATTCTTAACCTATAGCTTTCTTAATAAGCCATTACAGGATATAAAGTTAGTATGTAGCAGAATAATTGTTATTTATTGGTTTCCCTCAAATTCCAAAAGTGTAATCTTATAGAGTGGGACTTACCGGAAATTCATATTTCAGATATACATGTTTATAAACTATAGTTGGAATTCGCTTTTTGTGGGTAGTTTGTTCTCTTTTGGTGTATTTCTTTTTCCCCTCCTCAATACGTACAGATTTTCATTGTAAAATGAGAACTGTACGCACAGTAAGTTTCTGCAACTCTCCTTTTTCTTATTTATTCGTTAACAGTCCTCCATATTTACTTTACATTTATGTTTCTTTGTATTCACGATTCAACATTGCGGTTTCCCTCATGGATCTCTTTGCCATTCCATTTATAGGATCTCTCTTGTTTTGTATCACAAGAATGGCGGCTTGCATTATTAATATGTCTTAACCAATTTGTTCTTCCCTTCCTTTTGTAAATTGCTTTGCATTGTTCAATTCCAGTTCCCTGGCAGAGAGTCCTCTTGAAATTGGAGTTCCTGTTATTTGATAAATTATCATTGAATTTACTATTGATTCGCAAATTTGAATTTTGTCCGTGTTTATTCCTCACTTTCTAAGATACAATGCAACAGCCATTGGGAGTAAGGGATTACTGTACCTTAGACAATACCCAGTGTCTGATGATAATCCTGCTTAGTTTGAGCGAATTTCGAGGGCATATAGCTATTGAGATTTTTTCATGATAGATTTTTTTTTGGTCTTCCCAACTAAATACCAAAAATTTATTTTTAAATATGTTTCTGAGGATGCTCTACAGGACATGGAATTCTGTGTTTCTTAATGGAATTCGGCATTAAAAGTTAATGCAAAACGATAGGCTAAGTTCGTTTAAGTAAAATTAAGTTTAATTTTTAACTTCCTTGAATGTCTTTGTTGCATCGGCCTTAACATTTAGTTTAGTACAGTAACAGCCAATATATGCATAAATTTTATAAGTGACGAGGAATGTATGACTTGGATTGTTTATGTATCATTAGGAGAGTTTTTTTTTTTTTTTGACCGTAGATATTATTATTAGATGATTTCAGTCATGGAAATGTGAACTTAGAGACAGAATGTCCTCTCTCGTCTTCATGATAGACAGCCCTGGAGATGGCTTACAATGTAAGTCAAAACGTTGGCAGATAATCTTTTTAAAAAATACATCTTTTTTTAAATTTGTATTTTTTTGGATCTACCTTGACCGAACCCCAACTAAAATCATCTAATAATTTATATATCAATATTCTACTATTAGGATACTGAGGAATTCACTATATCTACGCAGTTTGTTTGTGAATCCTTCTAGAAGTTGTGGACTGTAGAGCTGTGATTTTTTCTGTTGTTCCTGGTCACAGGACATCTTTTGCTCGTCCTTGCCCTCCCATCATCCGAAATCCATCAACGATATCTGAGCATCCGTGGCCATCAGTGTCCCTCGCCATTGATTGGTGATCTCGGCGGTGGTCCGACCCCTCTGCGTTTCTCTAAATCTAATTTTCTGCTTTCCCGAACTACTCGATGAAGATTGATGAAGGTCCATTTCCTCCCCTCTTGGCCACAGCTGATCGCCAGCCACTTTACCCCAAATGGACGGCCTTCCAAATACGTGATTAGGGTACCCTGTGTTCCATTGGCCATCTGCTTCTTTTGTTAAGTGTACTATAGTAAATACAAAGATGATTTTAGTTGTGGTTCGGTCAAGGTAGATCCAAAAAACAAATTTAAAAAATGTATTTTTTAATAAAGGATTATCTGCCAACGTTTCGGCTTACATTGTAAGCCATCTTCAGGGCAATCATGAAGATGAGAGAGGACGTCTGGACAGGGACGTAAGTTCAGTTGAACTTAGGGACACAAAGTTCACTTTTCCATGACTGAATCTACCTTGACCGAACCCCAACTAAAATCATCTTAGAATAATATCTACGGTCAACAAACTCTCCTTTTGAATATAGTAAATACATTTCAATGAACAAAAAAAAAAATCAGGCAAATTGTAAATAAACAGGTTTTCCTCATACAACTTTTAATAAGACTCTATTTATTCTAAGAGTTACTTTATCTCTTAAAGCTCATTTTTTGACATTATTTTAGATTCTGAAGTTGATTCTTTTATTAAATTTTGGTGGGATAGTTTTTTCATTTACTGTGGTTGTAAAATATTTTGCTTGTCATTGTCGGAACTATATGCCCTTATGCGGGATCCATTTCTGTTAGCATCAACGTTCCTCTCGTGGGGTGAGGACTGTTATTCTCGACTCCGTTTTACGACGGAGGAAGCTGTAAAAGTTTTATTTCTCAGCTTTTCACTCCAGGACAATGGGCGTATTCCTCGCTGGCCCGTCTGCTCCACTTCCCGGTGCTCGCCCAGATGTCGGAGCCGAACACACGTGTGTGCCTCTCGGTGGGGTTTTTGCTGTCCCTTGCTGTTTGTGGGAAACAGCCCTCTTGGGGGGCTCGCTCTGACTTCATATGAGGCACAAATAGAACATTCCAGAGCGAATTGATTTTAAAAACCTCCTCCCCCCTCCCCCCTCAGAGTCAGACGTGCAGCTCTCGCTAAAGTAGAATCCATTCCTCATAAAGTCCTGACTCGTCTGGATATTTCCTTCAGGACGAATGAAATTCGCTCTCCATAGAGTCTAGCTAGTTTCCTGGCAGCCATGTTTTTTGTTTGAAACATTTTGGACGAAAGATAAAAAAAAAAAAAAGCTGTAATGAATCCTTTAATTTTAAAGACTATTAATTACTAGATTGTGCTATTACTGTATTGGCCTAGAATTTTTTATTGGTGAAAATTGTTTTGAATAAGACTCCTCGATTTTTCGTTTTTCTACTATTATGAAATATTTTTGCGAATATATTTAAATGATTGACTATTTCTCCCACTCTACCTTCCCGGCTAGTACGGAACTAGGCTTAGTGGTGTTCCCTTTTACACTCAATATATATANTATATATAAATATATATATAAACACCCACACATTATGACACTTGAGTCATGAACATTTGATCTAGGTGGCAAGAGCGCCTTCATGATAGCCCTGAAGATGGCTTACAATGTAAGCCAAAACTGCGGCAGATTATAAAAAAAATACTCGTTTCTTTTAATTTTATATTTTGGATCAATCTTGACCGAATCCTAACAAAAATTTTCTACCCATATTCAATAATGTATTCTAAGCTAGGTTCTGTCATTCAAACCTATAGGTACCTTAAGAAACATTTGATTGGAATATGAACAATTAAATATTTTTTTATTAACAAAATTCATATTTTCCTTTATGAAGAGGAAACAAATTTTTTTTAATTAATTTTTTTTTTGGGGGGGGGGTTCGGTAGACCTACCTTGACCGAAACCAAAAAAAAACATCCAATAATAATCATATCTATGGTCAAAAAACTCTCCGTTTGAACAAAAATTTTTTTATTTAGAAATAAATAAAGTAAATAAAGAGAAACGGAGCTGATGTAATATTTAATTTAATTTGATTAAAAAGTATAAAACAAGAAATTAATACAATTAAAAAGACGAATAAAAAGCAATTGTTATTTAATAAAATGGAAGATTGTTATGTTGCAATCCACTCTGGATGTAGTTTTCTCAGCTGTGCAACTTCATGACTCCTAAGTGCAGGAGTAAAACGCATCCTTGAAAGGAAAAGCCTTGGAAAATAGTTAAGTAGAGCTAGGACTTCTTAAGCACAATGAGTCTGGAGGATTTCATTATCTTCGAGCCAGATACTCTTCGGCAGAAGAAGAGAAAGGAGGATAGACAAGGACTTGGAGGTTGCTAAATGCGGAAGAATCGACCATGCACTGTGGATCATAACAACTTGTTATTGTCCAATAAGGAGTGTTTCAATGAGAACATAAAGTGTATATACTGTCACAGGTGTATAAATGACACATAGAATGTTTGCAGCAGTTCCTGGATCTATGTGGCCGATTTCGGTCAGATGAAAATGAATAATTCTTCTGAAAGCATGTAGTAAATATACAGATATTGCATATTTTTGGAACTGCAAAATCTATTCTAAAATAGATCCTTAACTACCATTAGTTTTTGTGAATTTCCTTAGTGGTAATAAAGCTGTTCACATCAGTATCATCGAACATTTCAACGGTTCATCACAATTTAGAGTACCTGATACGGACATTCAAAATTTTACGCCCATTTGCACACTTATATAAACGTGTCAGTAGTTGATCTAGCGTCCGACAATTTTAAGATCTTGAAACCAAAATCTGTATTTAAGCTCTTTTTTATTTTTTTCGCAAATCCAGTTTCGTTGAGTTCGATAATGACTGAAATTTGTTGACTTGGTTGTAATAAGAGTGAAAATTTTAAGCATACTTACTATATACTAATAATACTTACTAATAATATTAGATGTTTTTTTGTTGGGGTTCGGTCAAAATAGATCCAAAAAATACAAATTTTAAAGAAGTGTATTAAAAAAAAAATATATCTGCTAACGTTTCAGCTTACATTGTAAACCTTCTCAGGGCTATCATGAAGACGAGAGGGGACGTTCTGTCCCTAAGTTCACATTTTCATGACTGAAAAAAACAACATCTAATAATAATATCTACGGTAAAAAAAAGAACTCTCCATTTGAATACTTAGTAATATTTTGAAGGAAAAAAAATAATAAAGTAATTTTTTAGAACCTGTGACTTTTTTTTTACAAAAAAAAAAATAAATAAATAAAAAAAAAACAAGGAAAATATTAACGAATATAACTACGATTGCTGAGTACTTTCTACCATTTTTGTTACCCGGTCAGTCTAGAGCCAGGTTTAGTCTTTTCTTTTACGTTCATTGTTCTCTACGCTTTTTAAATTAAATTTCTTCATTTACTTTTAATTATATCCATCTTAATCAAACATGGTAAATATGTTTAGCTTACATTATGTAACTCGTTATCTAACTTTCTCTGTCTACATGAAACCCTTCATTTTAATGTCCTTGAATATATATGTGTATGCATTTATTTGTCTGTTCATTCTCTAGTGTGTGCCATATTCGAAATAAAATAATCAAACTCTAGCTGTTTATTAAACTTTGGCTGAATATTTGAACGATTCAATAATGAATGACGAAGTTGAACATATAACCTGATGCAGTTATGTTCACAAAGCTGTGTTTTTCACCTGTGGTATGACCAGTTCTATTCAGAATTGCCATATCACCCAAGGGTGGGCGTACATCTGGGATGTGTTTACCCTTCTGATTCTGCGATGCTGTTGACCCCTGGGTGCCAGCGCCCAAATCCCCTGTTTTCCCATTTTGGGAGGGGGGGTCTCGTACCCCGTTTCTCAGGAAGCGATCCCCGCCAAGGTGATCTGGCCGTAGGTGTGAGCCCACGCAAGGTGCCCAGTCACGGCCTCTCGTACCTTCTCATAAATATGCAATATGGGCTTTGTGAGGTGGTCTCTTCAGATTACCTCTATTTATGTACCTCTTTGTCGCTTCCTTCTGCTGCTGGCATTGGCGTCTAGACTCTCCTCAATCAGGAGTCCACCATCCCTGAGATATATAACCTAAACTGCTTTCCCAAGGAAGGTTTCATGTCAGAAATCTCGTCATTCGGTGGGGACAGTGGGAAAAATTTGAAGTTTTCTGATGCAAGTATTCAAAAATCTTCTTAAACTTCGATGGCTATAATTTTTATTGAAACGCTAACTCGTTTTAATTTAATTTTTTTTTTTTTTTTTTCGTTTTGTACATATAATACATACTCCTGAAAGGACCTCGGGCTAATAAAATATATTTTTAAGTGCCATACAGAATTAAGCATGTCTCTGAAATTTACACAGCACAGCTTAGTGCCAAAACAACGTTTTTAAATTAAGAGACCTGAGAAAAAAAAACANATAAATTAATGTTTTGGAATTTACTTATATAAAAGAATTTCCATTAAGAATAATTTAAAAAAATATTCAATTATTAATTTTTTATATTCAGAAAAAATTGGATATTAAGATTGATATTTGTATTAATTTAAATTATTAATATCTTTCTCTTCTCGACAGGAAACTCATATTTCTTTAAATGGAAAGTTTTTGACTGAAAAGATTATTGGTTTTTGTTAGGGTTCAGTCGTCAGATATTCCTGGTTATAAATAAAAGCATACATTTTTTTTTTTTTAATTTTTTTTTTGGATTAACCCTGACCCCCCAACACATCTGCCACCGTTGCTAAATCTAAGTTAGGGTCTGAATATACTGCCTTTTTTTTCATTGTTTTTTTTTCTTTGCTTTAATACCAAATTTTATTAAAATACTAGCGGAACCGGCAAACTTAGTTCATAAAAACATTTTTTTTGGGGGGTGTTGCTGGCCTTAAGCAAACATTAATGTTGTATTATCACACGATTTAAATAGAGCTTTTAACGAAATTTACGGATTTCAAATAAAAATTCATGGAATACCTGTCATAAAGTTATTTCACAGAATAATTTACATATGGTGTAGATATGGGCCCAATAAAAAAAGAATCACATGTATTTAAGGTAAATTGGAAATGAAAATTTGATATTTCCACGCCCCTCAGCCCGCAGATCGAAAATCAAAAAACATACTTCACAGTGTCACCCGCCTGAATATTCTGAGGATTCCCTGAAAATCTTAAAGTCCATACGTTACATATATACACACATCCTATTTTATATATATANTATATATATATTAAAGTCTTAACAGGAGGCAATAAATAATGCAGAAAGTATTACGATATTCACAAATTATTCTTCCTTGCTTGACAGGATGTGCGAAAACTCGGCAATAACCAATTTTTGATATTGCCAAACCTGGAAGAAGAATTCATGAATATTTCATGGAGTCTATGTGTTGAAGTATTACGATGGAGAGGAATTCGCATAGTTTACGTAGTTTCTGTGTGACGGACTTAAAATTATTAAGTTTTTTTTTCTTTGTATGCAGCTATCGCATTCCTAGTGGTTGAAAGTTGTGCAACAAGGAACCAGCACACGAACTTCAAAAGTTTCAATGGTATTCTTGTCACTACAGTATTGGTCATATTTTGAATGTTTCTAAAAGAAAAAAATACTACTTTTTTTTACAATTGTCCTGCACTTCAGCGACTGGTCCTTTTTCTGCACACATGCAAAATCCCAACCGCACAATGGTTGCGAGGCAATGGCGGTTGTGTCGAGTCCTTGAAAGCTTTTGCCAAGGGGTGTGAGGGGTGTGTGGGGGTGGGGGCTGGATCGATACGGGGCTGGTGTTGGTCAAATTCAGACAAGGTGAAGGTCAGAGCAGAAAATCTCTCACTTCTTTTTTTTTTTCTTTCTTTTTCCTTCTTTTCCTTCATCCAGGACCTGAAATATTCAGGACCTCGGAAGAGACAGAGAGGCGACATAACTCTATCCCCATGAATAGTCAACGACTTCCCTTTGCGGATATGTTTTTTTTTTTTTTGTGTTTGTGTGCCAATGGGTGCCATGGCGATTTCAACTTCGCTCATTAGGATCTTCCCTGTATATGCCCTTATTGGCATTAATATTCTGTAAATTGTGCCCGTAAAACTAATAACCCCTCCTTGCCTTATGCTATAAACCCACAGCGACTGCTCTGTCACTCAAACCATTTTTGGGGATTTTTCTTCTGAGCGTAAAACGCATGTGTACTATGATTTTTGCCCTGTACTTTTCAGTACAACTTTCGGCAACGAAAAGTCAACCATCATAGTTGTATTCCTAAATATCTTTTATAATTGTTTTTCGTAAGGAAATCTTATGGAACATAAAATTATAAAATTGCGATCCTCTCCTGTTTTATTCTATACATTTTTGTATATGTATATTTATAAATTTTGAGAATAAACTTTCTCTGAACACCTCTCATCTGATTTCAACCAAAAATTATTTCGAATGATTAGCTTCATTATCTAATTTGGTTTACATTTTTAAAAAAATAGTAGGTCCCTCACAACACTGAAATTTACATTCTTATTTTTTATCCTTAATAAGTTTAATTTATTTAAATAATTTTACTTATGACATTAGGGAAAGATATTTACAAATATAACTGTGATCACAGAGCAGTATATCCCTATATAGAGTCAGGATTAGTGGAAATTACTTTTTTTTGGTTAATTTCTCTTTCTGGATTATAAAATAAAATTAATTTACTCTCAGTTGTGTCATTAATTAATGATACTGAGAAAACTTGTAATTTTACATTGCTTTTATATACATGACCAAATCTATACATATTCTTGTTGCCGTATTTTCAACAATAAATGTTGTATTATTTTTTTTAAATTGATTTTATTTAAATTGAGCTCAAAGTGACCGGATATTTGCCTAGATAATTACTATTTATAAGCCTGATTTTTTATTTCTCGGCAGTTTTGCAAACAAAAATTCGTCATTAACGATGTTCTTCCCTCTTACTATGTATGGAAATATATACTATATTGTTTTAGGTGATTCAGACTCTTCAAAAAGTTGTGAAATAATGACGACTATTAATTTCTTTTTAGTAGATGTAATAAGCGTAAAAAAAAATAAGCAAATATTTAATTTGGAGATAAATTTGTTAACAGTCAAGTTTTATGAAGAGAGGATTAATCATGAATCAGGTCTTGGTAGTGGTTAACTACCAAATAAAATATCTATTCGTTATAATCATTTTATAATAACCATTAATTAATATTTTTACTTATTATAAGAATTTTGAGTAATTTGTGTCCATCTCCACAATGAATATTTTATCTAAATTGGGATCATTTATCCTCCATCTTGATTTATTACATTTGCATTGGCTATCTTCTCCCCCTCCTCCAGTTCGTCTTTCACTGAAGGTGTTGTTGGCATATATTGATATAATTGACTTATTTATGAGCTAGCTAATCGAGGTGATGTTTTTTTTATCTATTAGTCATTCATTAGTTATTCTTTATTTGTGATAAAATGTGAAATTCGCCTGAAATTCTGTATTTATGTGTTCTTTTTTCTTTAAGCACATCTATATGGGCCATAAATTAGTACTATAAATTTCTAAATTATATTAATTCATGTATCTTATAACTTTTAGTATCAGAGATGTCTCCGAACCCTTCGTGTATAACAACAGATGACGGGTCGATAATTTTATTTGGGGTTCGTTCAAGATGGTACCTGGACCGTTCAAGGCCTTCATGATAGCCCTGAAGATGGCCTGCATTATAGGCTGAAACGTCGGGAGATAATTTAAAAAAAAAAAAAAAACATATTTTTTTTCTTTAAATTGTATTTTTGTAGCAATCCTGACCGAATCCCAAGAAAAAGTCTCTACCAATAATCTCTACGGACAAAAACTCTCCATTTGAAAATAACAAATGACGTTCCATTGCACCGTTGTCTTGACATAACCTTGTGCAATTCCCCTTTATCAGCAAACATAGATATATGCCAGAGTGTCATGTCACTCCTAATGTAAGGATTTGTTTTTACCTCGTCTCCGATGTGACCATTGGCTTATGCACTCAACCTTGTTCTAGGCATTGGGTCGGCCATACCTTGGCGTATGGCGGAATATTGCTAAAATCTTATGATGTGACATATCATGTCTATAGAGCCTTTCTTTTTTCTGTTCCTATTGAATCATTTGTGGTCAGTCTGGTCGTTGGACGGAATATATACATGCAGGATTAAAACTTTTATATAAATATGGTCAGGCTACAGAAATATTAACTTCAGTGGAAAACATTACAATCTACAGAGTATATATATATCTCATATATATATGTAGGCATGTTAGTAAATTATTTATGTTAAGTAAAAAATTATTTCGATTTTTTCTCCTATCCTACTTGCTTGACACCAAAAACTATAATCAATTAAGTGATGTGATGTTTGTGTGTGTCAAAAAAAAAAAGTATTATTTTTTTCGAAATAACGGGCGTAATATTCAGCTTGGAATAATGAAACTCAACATATGTTTGTTTATTCACAAATGACATATTTTATGTGTAACGGAGCGTAATTAAACTATTAAAAGTGGGGGGTTTACCCGAAACTGTACGGTCTAGAAGTCGCAATCACTCGTTCCTTTTTTGTTGTTTCATTTTAATGAATTTTCTTCCTTTTAAATGTAAAAAATTGAGAGGCTAAGTTAGTTTTATAATAAAATTCGGGGATTATTTTGAAATGTTATGTGTGGGTTAAACAAAGGTTTTTTCGATGTTGTATTCTTAATACTATAATACTAATAATAATATAGAGTAATGAAACTCAACATAGGTTTGTTTATTAATAAAATACACATTTTATTGACCAATTAGGAGTGGGAATTAACTGAAATGTGTGTACAATACGGTTTTTTCCATGAATCGGACTTTATATTTAGTTTAGAAAAGTGAAATTCCACACATATGAAATAAATATTTTTTTTTTTTTTTCAGGAGTTAAACAACAAAATTGAAATATTAGATGTGGGGGTTTACCTGTAATGTAAATATTAATTTTAACGCCTGGGAGCAGCAATAAGTTGTTTATTTTAATAATATTTGACTCATTGTTTTTAATTGTAAAAATTCAAGCTTTGGTTCTTTATCTTTCGAAATTAGACGAATTCAAATTATGCGCCATTACAAAGTGCTAGTACAAAAAAAAGAAAAAAATATTTTGTAGTGGAGGATTACATGACATGGAAAGTCCAATTAAATATATTCTTCGACAATGATCCTATGTTTGGCTTCGCAGCAACTCCTGCGTGATAGACAATTTTTTTTTTTAAATTCTGTTACTAAAATTTTGTTTGAATCATATTTCCGAGTACAATTTCGTGATCAGTAATTTTCCGAGGATTTCTGACTGGTTGCGTTCCCATACGTAGTACGCCCCTTGAATTTCTTGGACACGGGGTGGTGGTTGCCGGCCATTTTGGCCTTGTCGAAGGCCTTCACCTTGGTCTTCTTGAGAACCCTTCATTATTTCTGGAAGCTGCCAAGACTCCACACTCGCACTCCACTTAGCGTCTTCAATACTCTACGCTCGCGTACCAAACACAGCAATCCCACGTGGGGTAATGACTCAGCTAATGACCGTTTGTCCTTGTTCGTCCCTCTGTTTTCTCTGTTGACTACCTGTCTCCTCATGAGTCACGCACGTTTGACATCCTTTTTCCAAAAAAAGGTTTTGAGTTCGCTAAGTTAGTTTCGTATAATTCTTTACCAAAAAAAAAAAAAAAAAAAAAAAAAAAACTCCAAGATGAAGAAAACATAAGGATTTTTTAAAATATAATTGAAAAAAAAAAAAAAAAAAAAAAAACCTCATTTAAAATGAACTCTATGACCTCTTCTTTTTCCTCTATCTCCATCCTGCTGTGGATTAAATTTTAAATATGTAAATAAATGGAGTAAAATACATTAAAGTGAGCGATTTTTAAATTGGGTCATTATAACTCTCCTAAATTAGCTATTAACTAATTTGATGATTTGTAGAAAGATCAATTATAAAAAATGGCTGTGGTTGTAATTCCGTTCAGTGATATTCTTAAATACCTTTCTTGAATTATAGAGCACATTTCATTTTTGATGCTGCTTATATCAACCTTAATTATTATAATTTATTGTTAGTTAATGAAGTAATTTAGTAAAGGCCAATATTTCGAAAATATATTTTCTCTTATCATGGGTTTAAAATACCCACAAACAATTTAAAATTTTTATAAATAGTAATCATTCAAAATTATAAATTTTTGTGTATATTTTGACCCTGATGAAGGATAAAGTATATTATTAAATGATATTAGTTGGGGTTCGGTCAAAGTAGATAAAAAAAAAAAAAATTTAAAAAAGGATTTAAAAGATACTACTCGTAGTCATGGAAATGTGAACTTAGGGACAGGACGTCCTCTCTCATCTTCATGATAGCCCTTAAGATGGCTTACAATGTATTCCGAAACGTTGGCAGATAATCTTTTAAAAAAATACATTTTATATGTATTTTATATACTTGTATTTTTTTTGGATCTATCTTGACCGAACCCCAATTAAAATCGTCTAATAATAATATCTACGGTCAAAAAAACTCTCCCTTTGATAAAGTATATTCTCAAAATATGGGCCTAGACTAAATTATACACAAAAAGATTTAAACAAAATTCTCTACAATCAATTAATTTTATACATACATACACACAGACATACATTTATATAAATAGGAAAATGAAACACTCGCGGCTGCGATGTATAGTAATCAAGAACAGGTGGGATATAAAATACTGTAGACACACAAAAAGAAAAAGTCACAAATAGTAAAATTTTCGGGGATCTCTCGTCCTTCGTCAGTGAGGAGTGAAGCTATATGATTGTTAGGTGTCGATGATTCGATTTTCTGCTGTATTTAAATTGGCATTCATGTTCATGTATGTAACTGATGTGTTTCCTTCAATCAAATTATTCTCTCTCTCTCTCTCTCTTTTTTATTTTTTATTTTTTTTTTTTTACAAAAAAAAAACCAAAAAGGTATCTATAAATGCCTTTCTAATGGGAACAGTCCTGTCATTACTTTGAATTAGGACGTAACAAGGTATCCATCGCAGGGATAATGGTCCCGTGTAACATCCCCATGTAGGGGGCGTTGTTACGTCATCGCCGACAAATTTAGGTCACATGTCTGCTCGTTAGCCGTGTTTTGTCGGACGAGATATGATTCCACAAAGCCTTCCCCACTAATGGGCCCCATATGTTGGCCCTTTGAAATACTCCCGTCCCTCCCGCTTTTGTGTATGTTTTCTGTGTTATTCCGCAAAAAAAGATTTATTATGTTCTGGAATGAGAGGAAACGGAATCGCCCTTGGGATATATGTGTATTTTCTTCTATCTCTTTGATTTCTACTTCTTTTCAACATAACTTTTTCCATCTATCATTAGCTTTTGCATATTTTTTATATTCTATGTATAGAGCGTGTTCTCTCATTATAAAATAGTTTGTAATCAGGATTCTATAAAATTGTTATTATTGTCATTTCTTTAAAATTATATTATCTTGCTTTTTTCTTTACTATTACAAACAGAGGATATCTTTCTACTTGCAAAAATATGATTTGTTGTTAAAAATTTCTTATGATAATTAACTGTATAGGAAATTTTAATTTTACTTTTTTTAATCCGATATTATTATATTTTCTCAATATAATCTCGCTTCCAGCTATTAAATGTTTTATAAAAAAAATAAAATAAAAAAAAGTCTGTGTTCGTTTTCGGGAGAAATCAGACGAACAGTGGTGGTTTAAAGAGTCAAATGAGATTACAAGGATTTTTTTTTCTCGATTAAGCTGGTATAAAATTCGGGTTATAGTAAGGTAACAAAACTCATATATTTTTAGTGATAAAATTAATATTTAAGGAATTACATAACGAATTTAAACTGATAAGAAGGGGGGAGTGGGTTTTTTTTTTTTTTTTTTTTTTTTTTTTTTCTACTATTTTTAATGAAATTTAGCACGACGCTAATAAATGTAATGTAAAAAGTCGAGTTTCTTACTGAGCGAAACTGTCCCAGTAGAAATGTTGAATTATCTAAAGTGTTAAGTGTTAGTTCAAAATCGGTCAAAGTCACCAATATTTATTGATTTATAAATAATTAATGTGTTTTTGTTGTATAATTAATGTGGCGCACTAGACACAAAATAAAATAACCTTATGACATTGGTGTTTCATAATAGTTATGCTAAAAATTCATATTAAGTGAGTTATTTACAAATATTAAATCCAATATTTGTAGCTGATCCCTATCTTTTTTAAAATTGAGAAATTCGTTTCTTATGATGGAAGTGGTTTATTAAGGATAGCAAATTGATATTTTCAGGTGGAGGAAAGTTATAGATATAGTAATTATAAAATGCTTAGGAAAAATTTATATTAGATGCTTTTAAATATTTAAATTAGAAATATTATTTTATTAAGAAGATGGAAACCACACCTCATTTTACTCCAATTTATTTATGCTAACAGCTTCCTGGGCATTTATTTTTTATATTTTGTATTTTCACTCCTATTTAGGATTATAGTAATAGTATATTTTATTGTGTATGCAAAATTTATATTGTAGAAGTGATGTTGTTACAATTATTTGTGTATTTAATGGGTCGGATTTAAATGCATATTTTATTGAAATATTTCTGCTGTTCGTTTTAATTTTATTTTGAATATTTTATTTAATTTATTAATGTATAATATATCATTTAGATAAGATATTAAAGGAAACACATTTATGCGCAGAAGATAAGTAGGAAAGAGGTGGTATTAGACTGGTATTTTCGGTTGATTTCCAAACTTGAAGTATTGTCTCCGATAAATATTGGGATTTATTCGTCTCCTCTCGTAGCCTCGACACGTGGCTGTGTTGAGGCCTTATCTCATTTCATTCAGTTCGCCTGAGGTCGACTTTGTAATTCCTTATCAGTTTGTTTTCACTTTTGGGAGAATAGTCCTTCTATTGTTCTATCTGGTATTTCTCTTATTCATCGAGAATTCTAATATATATGTTCATATATGTTTATTTTTATACATTTTTATTATTATTATTATTTGTTTTTATTATTATTTTAGGTTATCTTGTTCTACTTTCCTGCAGTTTGCTGTTATTGATTGCCGTTTTCCCATTATATGCAATTGAGGCATTTTTCAAGGTTGCATTATTTCACTATTCTAAGTATTCATGACTATTGTTTCTTAGTATTATATGCTTCCCAATTATTATCTTTTGTCGCAAATCGTGTTCTGTTTCAATGGAAGCTCTTTTGTTAATTAATTGTTTATGTTTGAGATTGCTTTTCTTGTAAGGTATTAAAAAGATTACTAAATGTTAAGGAAAAGGCATATTGTTTAGGAAATTGTGAATTGCTGAGTGCCTTTCTAGAGGCACATGAAAACGTTTTGAGTATTTTTAGTTCTTTTAAACAATGAAAATAAATGAGTTCAAGGTTTTCTCTTTCGACGAGGAAAAAATGAAAGGAAAGAGGAAAAATATTGCTCTGTTTCGAAGCATCAAGTGAGTTAATGTCTAAATTACTTGTNTGCTACCGAGACAAGTCTGATAAGTTATTAAATTCACCGCACTAATGTCGAGAGTTTAACTAAGTAAATAATGAGAGTCATTTAAACAGCTTGACAATGTCAGCTCCTCCAAGCATAAGACGATATATTCGTCGGCTTTGGAGGTTAGACTCTCGACACTAGTGCGGGGAATTTAATAACTTATCAGACTTGTCCTGGTAGCATAATTGATAAATGCACCGGCCCGGATAGCAGGAGATCCAGGTTCGAGTCCTGGCTGGGAAAAATTGTTAAAATTTACGTATGATTAAATACCACAAAAAATAATATTTACTGAATAATATTATTTTTATGTTGTAAAATTAACCACTCTGATCGTGGAAACTGGGTGAGTATGGTTAACGTAATTTTAAGAATCATAATAAGTGACAGTATAATACAACTTGTTGGTTGTATGGTACTTATTAAAAGTGAAGATAACTTTTAGAAATAGCAAATAAACAAATAAAAAAATATTTATTTTGTGTTGATTTGTATTTGAAATTGTACTTTTTGAAAGGATTATTTCGTAATTCTTCCATTACATCAGCAATATTCAACATAAAAAATTGTTTATTTGCTGTTTTACTCTATAGAGAATTAGTACTTTAAATATGGCTTTTCTATAATTTTTTTTGTTTTATATCTCAGATTCCATTTTTATTAATTAGTCTTCAAAAATATTTTTATATATGCTTGGAAGTTTTTATTCATACACACTAACTATAATTTCTGTATTATTTTTCTTAAAGTGAATATGCATTTTAAAAATATATTTAGAGACTAATTCATTCACTGCAGCTCAGTATTTTAAATACATATACAAAATTTATTTCCTTTCTTTATTAATTATCGTCTACTTCTTTCTTTAACAGGGTATGTATAGAAATGTATAAATACGTTTATAGATTTTTTAAAAACTTTTATACCATTGTGTTTTATTAAAAAGATTTTTTAATAATTTGAAAATGATTTGTAAGTATCAGCTTTATGTTTGTTCAAATAAGATATCTTATCTTTTACTTTCTTTGAATTGGAGTTGCAAGTTTGAAATAGTGCAGGCCAGCTTGAATTGCAGTCCGCTCATTGGATGCAAATGGCCATTAAAGATTCAATTTCACATGATCGAGAGGGCTCAGATTGATGTATCGATTCTCGGACGCTTAGAGAAAAGTAATATTTCTGTAGTAGATAACATTATATCAGGTGATGATGGGAAATTTAGCAGGCTGTGGATAACGAGTATAAAATAAAATGTATTGAAATCAGTTAGCTCCTAACTAAATGCATTATTAGATGATTTTAGTTGGGGTTGGTCAAGGTAGATCCAAAAAAAACAAATTTAAAACAAGTGTATTTTTTTAAATATTATCTGCCGACGTTTCGGCTTACATTGTAAGCCATCTTCAGGGCTGTAGAAATACAATGTCATGAGAATACAATAATAAATGACAATATTATAACATAGAATTACCATAATGTAATGTGATATCAAAAGTATGAATGTAGAAAGCTACGTAAGAGAATTTAAAAACATGTAGGCAACAACTTATTAAAAAAAAAAATAATTGAATAAAATTAAAACAGTAATTTAATCCTAATCCTGCCTATCATGAAGACGAGAGAGGACGTCTTGTCCCACAGTTCCAGTTCACATTTCCATGACTGAGAAGAAATTTAATTTTTCAGAAAAACACCGTGGACTGTGGAAGGGTGGGGGGAAGGTAAGAGGTGGAAGGTACAAAGGGAGAGCCGCCTGTTTCAAAAGGGAGCAATAAAAAGGACAAAGGAAAAAAGGAAGGGTATTATTGGGAATAGGTAACTTTGGAACTGGGAAAAATGTTTGACAGGTTTATTGAGAAGGAGGGCTAATGGTTTTTAGAATGTTGAAAATGTTTGAATAAGTTGAAGAAATATTTTTTATGTCCGTTCTTTCGTTAAAAAAAACCAAAAAAAAAACTCTTCATTCTAACTAAATACATTACACCCCGATGCAAAGGAAACACTATTTATACTCTTACTTGATAAATCTAGTCACCCCTCACTCCTGTTCGCCTGATTTCGCTAGATAACATACTATGACTTTTTTCTATAAATTTAAATGCAAAATTTGATATTTCATTCTGAAAAACAATTGATTTAGGTTTAGAAAATAGGTGTAAAATTTAATTATATAACATTTATATTCAGTAAATTAAAAAAAAAAAAATTATGAAAAGTAGAGAATTTTTGTTGGGGTTGGGTTGGGGTTGTTAAAAAAAAAAAAACAATGTATTTAAGGCTATCATGAAAGCGAGAGGGGACGTGCTGCCACCTGCATCAAGTGTTGATCAGCCAAAATGCAAAACCTAATGAAACCTAAAATATATTTTATACAATTTTTTTTTATGGTTGGATATTTAAGAATATAATATGATGTCTGAGTATTTTTTATTTTTTTTATTTTTTTTTTTATGGTCAATGCTCTCTCTCCGGCTTAATTCGGCATTTACTCTGATGTCGCAGCTCTGTCGTGTGGGATTTGGAAGTCAGTTGTGCTTGATTACAGGGAATTTGAGAGTGGTCTCATTGGTCACCTTCTCTTCTCTTGTCATTGAATATTAGTTGTTATTTTTTTTTTATTGTTTATTTTTATATAAATATTTTTTTTATTAACATATACGTTATGAATAGGTGTTTTTTTTTTATTAAATAGTGAGTTTTGTACCCAAGTACTCACTCCCCATTGGGGTTATCTCGGGCGGCGGACTCCAGACAGAGTCTATAAGTCCTCCAGGAAAGCCGTGGAACCGGCCCTAGATCAGCGGGGCCTGCAGAATTGCAGCGGAGCGAGAGAGAGGGCGGTGGGATCCCCAGCTTTCTCGTTCTCTCTCTTCATCGGCCGATTTCACCCCGCGAAAGAGAAATCTCCTACCTCTCGGACGCCTACCTCCCTGCTCGTCGTTCAGGAACGATCATCAACCCCGAACTCACTTTGTTTACATTCGGCTACCTCCCGCTCGTTTGTGTAACCTCCTCCCTCACGCTGAATATTTATGCCCTTATTATTTCTACGCTCGGTTTCGAAAGAAACGTCTGTAGAATTTTTAAAAAATCGCTTGTATTTCGAAATTGTAATATTCCTTAAGTGAAAGTGTAGTTTTTAAATATTAAACTGATTTTTTTTATATTTCTATAATCAAGATACACAAATTTTAGATTTTCGCTTTTTTCTTAATTATTTGAGCATATTTCTCATAACTAAATCTAAACTCAGTCATGGAAATGTGAACCTAGGGACAAGACGTCCTCTCTCATCTTCATGATAGCCCTGAAGATGGCTTACAATGTAAGCCGAAACGTTGGCAGATAATCCTTCATTAAAAAAAATACATTTTTTTATTTGTGTTTTTTTGGATCTACCTCGACCGAACCCCAACAAAAATCATCTTAGAACTAAATCTAAACTATATATAGTATAAATTTTTTTATATTTAAATAGATATTCATTGTTTTCTCATTTGAGAAACTAATAATATGGATCCTTATGCATATAAATTTTTGCGATTCTTAAAATAAACTGACAAAATTAAATTTTTCAATTTCTTTCTTTTAGGGAATTAAGACTTGCACATTTTATAATAGTTTGAATAGAGAAGGGAAAGGGGAGTTATGGGGGAGGTTATAAATACATCAAATTTAAATGTATTTATTAACTTTTTATCTTTAAATAAAAGTAAAATTAACTTTTCCTGTGATTCTTTGGTAATAATTATATTTAATCATTGCTTTTTCTTCAATGAAAATATTATTTTAAAATAATTTTATTATCTGAACGTCGTGGAAATATTGTCCTTCATTAATCTTGATAATGTTTTTATTATTACTATGTTTATTCTTTATTATTTTATCACATTTCTTTTGAAAAAATACTTTTGTTTCAAATCTACTTCTCTTAAATTGTTTATTAATATGGATATTTTTTCTGGCTTGAAAATTGTCTGATTGTCCCAGACTAAAGTTTATATATCTCTTTTCAATTATTCAATAGAAAATTTATTGTTTACGATACTGAGTGAGGGTTTGACCATTGATGTGACGTCATTATTCACATGAAATATCATATACATATGATAACCCATGATTCATACGAGACAATCTGCGGAAGACTATAAAATGTATTGTAAATAAGGAAAATACTTACAATTATATTAAATTTAGATTTAATGGGCGTTGTTTGTAAGTTTGAGGGTGTGTGTGTATATATATATATATATATATATATATATATATTTATATNGTACTGTAAACTATATTATTACATTTATATTTATTCTACCAAACCTTTTTTCTTCCAAAATTATCTTGGAAAACCAGAAAAAAATTTGTTTTTGTTATTTTTAATATAAATAAATAAGCTAAGTGCTCAAAAGTTTCTAATAATCTTATTTCTTTTGTTTCAGGTAAGTTCTACTTTCTCCATTTGTGGTAAATCATTTAAATATTTGACTATTTACTTTGGTATGTATAAGCACTTTATTTATTTTAGCCATTACACATACATATATTTCTAACAGTTTTGAACCCAGGAAAATATATTGAAAAAAAAATCTTAAGGTTTGGACTGCCGTACAGTACAATTTCATTTTCTTTGAGCTATCTTTCTTTTTAATTTGGTTATCTACAATTTAAAACTAACTACTGTCAAATAGTTTACACCACAGCCAAAGAGGTAGAAATTGATAGAGTGTACATTAAATTTATTTGCGAAGTTTTTTCCTTGGTTGGTCCTTTTTTGTTATTTTTGTTTTTCATTTATGGCATGTAATTAGATGCATTGTAAAAAAAATCGTAGGCTATTATTAATAAAAAGAGTCATTAGTTTATATTGATTAGAGATACATTTTACGTAAATCAAGATTTAGATATGTTGACAATAACCTGCAGCTAGTTAACCTTACAGTAATAGTCACCTGTCTTACATAGCCAGAAAAATAGAAAACTCTTTTATATAATTTTTTATATATTATAATAATCCTTTGAGCTGTACAAGTAAATATTGAGTGGGTATCCCAATTTCCATTAGGGAAATATTGGATTTGTATAGTCAGTCCACTGTCTCAGTCCAGCTAAACTTTCTACCTCTTAGATTTTATCAGGCTACTCTTTGTTGAAGTCAACCGAAAGGTTCATTTATGATTGTCACCTTTCCCATTGCTATTTAAAGAATGACTTTTTTGTATTAGTTTATTTGGCTTATTAGGGTTCAAGAACAAGTTTGATAATTTTTAAGTTATTCAACATATGATTCTAATTTCTTAATTTCATTATAAAAGTTATATGTACAATTCATTTTGATTGATAACATGTTATGCAATGATAAATAAAATAATGGGTATATATACTGATTATTGGAATTTAAAAGAATTTATGTTAGTAGGGAAAAGAAAATTTAACTGAAGAGATTTATAAAGTTAATCAGAGTCCGTATAAATGGATGGGTAATGGTGCTAGGAGAAGAGAATCAGAGGAATAAAGATACAAGCCGAGGGGTGATCAGGGTTAAAATGAGATATAAGCGTCTGAGAGACAGGGAACTGAAATCCAGGATTGAGGGGCTTACCGGGTGACGGGGAAAATGATCTGGAAAATGGTGGAGGTATGGGTCTGGAAAGGGAAATTAAATGATTGCCAATTTTCTTAGGATTCCATCATCACTGCCGACCATCTATTCCTGAACGCCTTCGAATTTCTTACCACTCTTCTCTGTTTTAGGGAACTTTTTTTTTCTTTTTTCTTCTTTTTCTTCTATTTATTATTTAAAAAATGGGGAAGAAGAAGGAATTACGGGTTGAGAGAGGAGGTTTGGGGGTAAAAAGGGATATTGAATAATTTAGGAAGATGGTCGTTACTGGTGGTTTCATTCTTATTTCTCCGAGAATTGCTTTCTTTTTACGCCTGGAAATACGATTTGATGTTCCTTCCATTGGTGTGAAGAGTATTTCAGAGAATTCTTTTCACTTCTTTAACGAGATTTTTTTTTCTTTTTTACTTAGTGAATTTTTCTATTTTTGTGTCTGAGAGTGGAAAATCCATACAAGTTCGTCTTTCATGGAAACTATAATAAAAATAAAATGTACCACCAATACAACAGGAATTTTTAGTAGGGTAAAATCAATTCATTCAAGAATCTTTCCTTGTTGAAATAGTGACACTTTGGTAATATTTTTCCGATGGTTTATTTTCTTATATTCCTGTTAGACTAATTAGTTAGGACCATGTTTGTTTAGGTCATTTGATGCTCCAGCTGAGATTATAAAGAAGAATGTACCACCAGAGAAAAAGGTTCATTAATTTATTTTCTAACCCTTACTGGGATCACGGGGAGAGGGCTGTTACAAACCATTCAACGACAGGGCGGGAATGGGATCAAATGCGCCGGTTTCTTACTATGAAATAGTTTGAAATTATTTCATGGCAATCCACGATTAAAAATTTGATTCACGAAAGTTGAAACCCAAATTTTGATATAATATATACCATGTAACATTAATATCGTTATTATTTAACAAATCTTCATAATGTAGTCAAAACTAATATTTCGAACTTTTTGTTTATAATTTTCACTGAGGAACGCCATAAATCTCCAATCACAAATTATGTTTTTTTTTTATTTTTGTTTTTTTAACTGAATATATCACTGCAAAGAATTCAAACTATACAACTATAAATGCTTGTTTTTTTGGATGGTTTCTAAATCTATTAAATCTAAACAGGTGGCAAAGTTTTCTTACTGATAATATCTTTTTGAAATACCAGAATTTGCGTCTTTAAAGTAAAGTATTAATCCCTTTTTTTAGTACTTAATGTGTACATCTTCATTTATTAATATTTGATGAAATAATTTTTACAGCGGCAGTGCATTGCATAAACTGAATTGTTTGTTTTAATAAAAACCTACTTAAAAAAAAAATATTCACCGACATTTCGCTGTTTTCAGAATATCAGTAGTTTTCTCCATTTTGACAACAGCTCCCCTCTTGCCCTTGTGATAGGCCTGCAGATTTGCTTAATATACTCAATAATGGAAAATATGAAAAAAAAAAAAAAAAAAAAAAAAAAAAAAAAAAAAAAAAAAAAAAAAAAAAGAACTTTTTTTCGCCGAATTGATGACCTTTGGTCCTTGATAAAAAATAGTACAGACCAAATTTTTAAAAAATTATTTTCTGTTAGATTACAATTAATTTTAGCTTATACAGGTGGAAATATTTGATATTTTTTGACAAACATAAAGTGTGGAATGGTATGTTAAATCTAGGAAGCCTTGAATTCAGTTACATACGTTTATTTCTGATACATCTCGATGAAAGACGAGGATTTCACGCCTAAGAGTGGATTTGAGGGGAGTGTTGAAATTTTGAATGTGACTTTTTGGTGGTTTGCGTCTCAGGCAGAATTTTTATCCTTATTTGTGTATTCAAATCCTTGGTGTGATCAAATATATGCAGATTTTATATTTTTGTTCATTCAAAGTTATATGTACTCAAAATCTTTGTATGAAAGATAAAGAGGAGAGATTTAACTGTTTTATTTTATATTTTCTTTAATTTTATTAAATCCTTTTGTTTATTTTTAAGGGTAGTAAGAAAAAGAGTACTTTTCTTCCCCATGGCTGCTGGGTTGTGAGGGGGAGAGAGGGGTTGGTGGGACAGCTGGGTGGAAGTGGGTCAACCGGTGGGGCGGTGGGGGGAGAGGTCGTTGCCCCCGCGCTGACGTCACAGCTGTGACGCAACACCCCCTCCGCTACGTCATTGCGCCAGCCTCTCCCCCTCACAGAATGGTCCCATCCCTCACCTGACTCTCCCCTGCATGCATATGTGCAGGTGGGTTATCTTACCTGGTCACTGCGCTAGAACTAACAAAGGGGAAAAGATGGCCTCCGATCTGCTTTTGGATTCTATCGCATAGCTTTAAACAGTTATCTGCTCCTAGATACATTAAGATCTTTCCCATATATATTCACTTTTTTGAACGAAATATCTTATATATTATGTACTCTATGTATAGAGTACTCTCATACACTTAATATGGAGATATATTACAAAGAGGTTCCAATAATGTCCATTTAATTGTGCTCAGAAATTAATGTTTAGTCAGATGATGGCAGCATAAATCCAACGAACTGTTCCTATAAAACCTACTGTATTCCATTAAGCCGTCTATATATAAATTGAAATAACTCAATACTTCCAGCCTCTAAACTAGATTGGATGTTGAATCTAATCATAATGGCTTCCCCCTAATTATTTATTTATTTATTTCTGACTGTAGCAAATTCAAAATACCCCAGGGTCAATCCACATATCTCTTGATCTCTACTGGTGTAAAAATAAGTGATGTTCAAATATCTCAATCTAGTTTCGCGCCAAAATGTCTGTACCCCATTGGCTGATGATATAATTTGGCATTGCTGCTCATATAATGTGGGAAGCCATCAAAAGTGTATGCTTATTTGGCCAAAAGTGTATTCCCAGCTTATGAAGTTTATGGCTATGGTTGAGTAGAATCTAATAAGTCCCCATGGATTATTTATTTTTTCCTTACTTATTAAGTTATTCTGTTGCTGTATTTGTATTTAATTTTTCAATATATACATATATCCCCCCCCCCCTCGAAATGATTTTGG
Organism: Oncopeltus fasciatus; assembly: GCA_000696205.2. Classification (NCBI taxonomy): domain Eukaryota; kingdom Metazoa; phylum Arthropoda; class Insecta; order Hemiptera; family Lygaeidae; genus Oncopeltus; species Oncopeltus fasciatus. Next base: position 172,669 of record KZ807079.1, read on the forward strand.
TGCTCCTTACAGTTTGATAGATAAATAATAAAATTGCCTGTAAAATTTATATTTTCAAATAAATTTATTTCTGTCACTAGCATGGTTCATGTGCTGTACAGTAAAAAATAATTTCAAGCCAAATCCTTTTGTTTTTATGTTTTCAAATTCAATTATTTTCAAATAAACTTGTTAAAAACAATAAAATATTTCAAATTGTAATATTTTATCCTGCGAATATTGACTTGCGACCTTTAATTTTTTATGATAAGTTCAGAAAGTGTTTTTTAATTGAATTTTATTATTTCTACCTTCATAAATGTGGGTTAAGTTATCTATACTAATTACTAATTTATTATACTAATTGAGAGTTAAAGAGGAATTTATTTCATAAATCCCTGGGATGAGCGTAAAAGAAAATACTACTAAGCCTAGCATTAGATAGACCGGGAAGTTTAAGGGGTAGAATTGGAATAACTATTCATAGTTTTTAAATAATAATAGTTATTATTTATTTTTTAATTTTATTTAAAGGGTTATCCTCCCTTCCAATAACTTAGGTTCATGGAGGTAAGGGCTATCTACAGGCTATCACCCCATTCTAAACACCCATGGCTCACGACAAGTCTTTATTTATAGATGAAAGTTTCCCCTGGGCGGGATTTGAACCCGCAGCGCCAGGATTGCGAACAAATTGAGCCACCCTGGTATATTAATATTCGTAAATATCTTCCATATAATTGTTTTTTTGCAAAAATAACATAGAAAATAAACTTTTGGGGCTGAATAGAAAAAATAGAACATAATATATCATGGATTCCTTGATTTTTTTTTTTTTTCAAGCATTCTACCCATTAAGNTTTGTTGGGGTTCGGTCAAGGTAGATCCAAAAAAAAAAAAAAAAAAAAAAAAAAAAAAGTAACACTTTACTACCAAATAATTCTTAAATCGTAATTGTATTATTATTTTTACCCAGTTTTAAATTTTTGCTAGGGGTTTGTCTTGATTTAAAAGAATTAATTTCAATTTTAATGACTCCCCCTTCACTTTAAGCACATGAAATAATTATTTAATTACCCCCCCCCCACCTTCCAAATTCTATATAATTCTTTAGTGACAAGTTCTCCTCCCCTGTTAGTTAGTCTGAAGGGTGTTGCTTTTCACAACGCCGCGTCCAGTCGCCTTGCTTTAATCGACCAAGTCATTTATATTCCTTTCTATAGAGGTTTTAATGAATACTGTCGCTTACACTATCTTAGGATGGTCCATAGTGGAGTAACAATTGACAGGCATCTAATTAGGGTTGTTAATTGAATAGGTTATGAAGTCTAGTAAGCTTAACCTAATCGATATATTTGATTAGAATTGTTTACCAAAGATATCACCAATTAATATGCAAGTTATAGTTGTCTCTGGAGAAATGCATATTTAGAAAATATTATTTGCAAACCTTCAATTTTTTTTTCCTCCTAGAAATTCCGTTCCGACATTTTTGGGAATAGACTGAATATTCGTAAGAGTTTCAGTCAAAATTTAACTGAAGAAACAAGTATTAAAACTATATAAGTATAAAGTTTAATAATATAAGTAATATATTTAAGATAGTATTTGAAATGAATGGTTGCTACTATGTGATATTACCATGGTAAGTGAGGATTCGTCAACTTTCTCTAAATTAGTATAACTTTATCAAGAATTTGAATAAAATAACTTTTCGTGGAACCTTTTTTTCCCATTTCCGTTTACATGTGGAATATATATATATATTTTAACAATTCTAGTTTTAATATAATGAAATGGGAAGAATATATATCTAGTTGTAAGTAACAAATATATGCAGGTGTGTGGGCTATTTATTCATAAGCAAAGTAGAGAGTATGAGTTTTGCTTTCATTTGCACAGCCAAAGAGATTTGAAAAGTAGCCGTAGTGACCGTTTATATTTTTTATTCTTAGGTTTTCTAAATTCAACACATTTTTTCGCTTTTACATCTCACCAAAATTATGTGCAATAATGCAGAATATGTAACAAAAAAAAAATGCACATTTGCGAATAAAATAATTTCTCCTGAAACCTTTTTTTCCCCGTTTCCGTTTGGATGTGGGTTATATTTTCATTTTTATTTTTTTTAAACTATTCTAGTTTTAATGATAAATAAATATAAATGAAATGAAGATATGAATTTAATTTTGCAATTATAAAGAACTGTAGAGTTTGGATAGTATATGTCTTGTTTACCCCTTTCCTTGGCCATTGCCCTTATCTCTGCGCTGTGATATTTCACTGGGAGGTAGTTTTATTGCTTCTCTCCATTAAATGGGGACCCCCTTCTCTCTGTGCGTGTGTGTCATTATCTCGGGCACATTCCCCGGAAGCCTGGGCCCCTCGTGATATATCGAACGGCGCCTGCGAGGTAGAGAAGCAGCCTGGCCCTTCAGGAATGCTCATTCATCCTTCTAGATAAATGCTGCCCCCGCTATCCCCCCCCCTCTACCTCCATGCTGACCGCGCTTAATTTCACCTGCTATTATTACACATGCCTCTAATGCGACTTAACAGCTCCCAGAAGGACATTTATTTACTTATAGTATAATGGAGAAAGGTGCTTGCCTCTTGAATATGAATTTTCTCCTTAATAGACTATTAAAAAATTTCTAAAATATTTACTTTGGCATAATTATGTTTACTGATTAAGAAAAAAGATTTGATTTTCGACAATTGTTGTGGTATTTTTCCTATGGTATTTTAATGAACTTTATTCTGCCATAAAACTACATTGGAGAATAACTTTTCCAAGTATCATATGTTTTATGAATATCTCTCTGCACTTTTTGCCTATTAATAAGTTTAAAATTAAAGTGGAGGCCTGGAAGTGTAGGTATATGAAAATTAAATTGCAATAAATACATAGCGCTGTAAGTTTTGAGATTAAAAAGGGAACTATCTACAGGAATATGAGTAAGATAGTAGTGTAGCCTTTATCCTTGTATGACGCCCTTTTTTTCTGTATAACTGAATAAGTTTCCAAATTTTTTGGTACTCTAATGTAGCAAGAGTGGATTTCCATAGTTTGAACTTTATGCTCATAAATAAATGAATATATATTGTCCACTCATCTTGCTCAGCTCAAAAGACACTCACACGTGATACATTGTTCGTATTAAAATCTAGGTGTAGTTTGTATGCAATGTCATAAATTAAATGGGTTCCTTTAACTTTAACAAAAACTAAAATCCATAAGAGATTTATCCAGTTGAAAAGTAATTGAGCCAACCTGTTATGGGCTAGTTTTAATTGGATGAATTTACTCATTGAAGGGTATATTTATGAAAGCTAAAAAGAGAGTCGTAGAAGCCTCGAAATGTTCCATCAATATATAAATTGAATATAATCTTATATTATGGAGAAAAAATGGATCTGTTGTCATGGAATAAACCAGAGTAATTATGGATAAGATCATAATTGTCAAGCCCAGTATGGTACCTATGTTTGAATGAACATTTCTGTAGTTAATATTGAATTTTTTTTATTAATTAAAGGACAATTAGGCACGCGGAGAATGGAGATTAGACAGAGTTTTGAGAATTTTAATCTAATAAACTGTTGGCAATTAAATGTGGCGCAGTACTAAATATAATGTATTATAATGGAAAACAAACATAAAATTAATTTTCATGGCTGTGGGTGATTCACAATGAAGCGAAACGTCTCCTCACAGTTGTTGACAAATATATGTGTTGAAACTTAATTAGTCCCTTCTGTGTAGACATAGCAATTATATTTTTATTTTAGCTATTCGATAAAATATTTGTATTACTGCTAATCACGAGGCTATGAAAACCATTATTGAACATTTTCTGGTAATTAGCAAATAAATATTGACTGTTTAAAGGGGATGGTTGTCATGCTAATGAATCACTTTTGGGATAGGTTATTTTACCTGTGCAGGTTACTTACCGGAGTAAAGTGAATGTCTGAAGCTGCAGCGAATGCATAGTGCATCAAGTTTGCCGGCTGGCCCTGTCCTCGATCTAGTCCCTCTCACCGCCTTCTTGAGGCCAGATTTATGCTGAGGGGCAGGATTTCAAATCAGCTGGATTGAGAACTCCAGATCCACGATCGGGGAGGCATTTCTAGATTTCTGCAATTATTATATTTCCACATCCGGTCAGCCATGACTTTATCGGCGAATTTTTACCTAATTGTACAATTAATCTATATAAGGTTGGGCGTATCCTTAAAAAAAATGCGGTGAGTCAACCGTGAAGCTTAAATCCAACGAACTGTTTCTAAAATGCCGGTTGTAAACCATTAAATATTCTGGGTATCGATTAAATCAATGATTAATCTGGTAATCCATACAGATAAAAAACCAATGAAGATGCTTTTCTCCCCCCAAAAAATCCATGTTTTGTAATCGAGAAGTTGTCATTTTGAATCCATTAGGTAATCAACCAATTTCATTTAAATATACCACTCCTTACCGACTTGAGAGTTGAATGTTAATACATTTTAACCTTCTATTATTTTTACAGTTCTTACAGAATGAAATTCAAAATATCACTATGTCACTGAAGGGGGCAGTATAATAATAGCTGTGTCATACAGAGAATTCATCATAGTGAGGGCTTAAAGAGAGATTATCTGTCCCTTGCAGATTGGTATTGGACAGTCAAAGTGATATGGTTTACCCCTGGGAATCACTTCACGTCTTCTTTAAAACACCCAATTCTAAACAACTGTGGCAAAGAGAATGCCATTATGTCAAGATTAAAGCAAGTCTTGGGCTGTCAGCGCCAGGCTAAGACGGCGACATTAAGCCAAAGTTCATGATTTGTTTGTTTAAAATTTTATTAATTATGTTAAAGTAGTGATATATTAAGTATCATATAATTTTATTTGGTTTTTAATGAATAAATCAAAATTTCTTAACACAAAACCTTTTAAAATCAGTTTTAGTATTTTGTAATTAAGTCTACTTATATTGTGCTAACACTCAAATATGTTGATACCCAACATATCTCCAAAGCACTAAGCACAGAAATTCATGGAAGATGTGCTTCTGAATTTCTAAAACTTATGGATGAGGTTTCTTAACTCTTTGGAATGGTTTGTATTTTAAGAGAAGACCTCTTTTCACTCTGTTTTGTGCCCTTTTCTTTGTCACTCTTCCGGGAATGGAAACTACCCCAGAAAAAAAAAAAAAAATTAGCATAATACCTGATTGTGGGAACTGCCTATGCTAGACATGAGTTGTCTTCCCCGACTCGACTTTCTCTCATTTAAGAAGAGTTTCAAGAAAGAAGTTACTGACGCAACAGCCAACTTTACCTAGGTGCTTTTGAAAACTTCTTAGCACCCATCCTTAGCGAACTAATCAGTATACGTACCATGATTCAGTAAGGTTAAATGATCTAAAACAGTATTTCAAAAAATGTAGACCCTCCCCCTCCCCCTCTGAGAAACGCCTTTTTAAAAAAGGTCTCTTATTACAGACTTCCCGTAAGGAAACAGATTAACCCTAAAGAATCCCCAACAGTCAGGGCGTAATAACCATGATGTTGATCGCTCTATAACCTGATCCTAATCCTAATCCTTCCCTTAAGGAAATCAAGAAATCGCTATCGGTTCTTTCTCACAACACAAAAAAATTTCAACTTATCCGAACCTACATCAGAGAAACTAAAATTAATTCAGAATGGAGAGTTTTTTGACAGTAGATATTATTATGAGTGGTTTTTTTGTTGGGGTTCGGTCAAGGTAGATCCAAAAAAAAAAAAAAAATACAAATTAAAAAAAAAAG
>KZ807079.1:180904-209035 GCA_000696205.2 Oncopeltus fasciatus
TATATATATCCACAATATTTAATATACTTAACAATCATACTTATGTATGATGATTGAATTATATTTTATAACTAACAACTTATAAATTACAACAAATCGAATAATCTCTTTCCGAATATATCTGTCTCTCAAAGAAATCCATACATCTGAACACATTTAATATAATCATTTGCTTCATTATCCCATAAGTGGAGCATAATTATAATGAAAAAATCTGTAGGTTTTTTTAAGTTCTCCTGAAATTTTTTGCCTTTACTCACAATTGTGCGATTAAACTACTATTTGTGATCGCTCCTTTCTAACTACCAGAATGGAAAATAATATACGGCCGGATGAAGAGTTGTATAAACCAAAAATGGAGATTCCTGTGCTCTGAAGAGGAAATCTAGTGTCTTGAAAGCGTTCAGCTCTAATAAGTAAAGAGAATTGTGCGAAGGTTGGATTATTAAATTTGTAAATTCGCCCCAGTTCCCAAGAACAAAAAAATAGAAAAAAAAAAAATGAAATCAATTTTCTATGACAAAAGGCGTTTCAACAGAGTAACTGTCATAACAGGTAGCTGTGTAAATTTGTTAATAGTTCATGAATAAGTCAGGAGTCTATCAAAAACAAATTTTAATTTAGTCAAAGCTAATTTTATGAATAACAGCAACAAATTTATTTATTCATTATGATGTATATAATTAATTTAAATTAGCAATGTATTGGTAATTAACATAACTATAGGAATTCATTGTCGTTGACTAGCCGTTTATTTATTACACTATTTATTTATTAGTAGAATTTGTTGGGTTTTGGTCAAGGTTGGTTTTAAAAAAATAATTTAATTTAAAAAAATCTGTATTTTTTATTATCAGTTGACGTTTTGGCTAACTACACCTATGAACAATTGATCCCGGTGGCAAGACGGTCCGGTCCCTCTGCCTTCATGATAGCCCTGAAGATGGCTTATAATGTAAGCCGAAACGTCGACAGATAATAAATAATATACACATTTTTAAAAATCACATTTTTCTGATAACCCAAACAAAAAAATTCTCTCTTAATAATCTTCATGGTCAAAAACAACTCTCCACTTGAACTAGTTATTTACGTGCCCACTCTGATTATCATATCTATTTTTTCATATTTTTTTTCCCCTCGTAACAATAACCCTGCCATATAGGAGTTTATATTCACATAGCATACAAATATTGTATACAATGTTCATGTATAGTAAATAATTACATTAGTTGATTACAATATACAATTAACAAAAAGAATTACTATAACTAACAACTCAAGAAAAAAGGAATTGTAACACATAAGAATGAATGAACAAATTAAAAATGTGACACAAGAAAATAAAGAAAATAACTATGCAAGACTGAATATTTAAATAAGTATACGGTTTTAATAATTTATATTGTAAACTCAATGTGATAATTTAATAATGAGTATCTCTCATTTATGTGTTTAATTTTTTCAAAAGTATTATCTCCTATTGAGATTATTTAAATAATAATAGTCACTGCAGTTCTAATTATATCCATATTAATAAAACATGATAAATCCAGCAGCCCTGGAGGAGAGTTTACTTATGTTTTTCAGAATTCCATTCGTTCAGCTGAATTTCATGGTTATCAACCCTACCCCCCTAACATTTCGTTTGTTGTCTTGCTATTCTTCTGTTGGAGATATCCTCCCACTAATATTGTGCCAATACCAATCGGCCGTACTGTAGCAGTCCATGCATTTCGAGGTCACACGCATGTCGGTCCCGATAACATTGTGTGCCATCCGACAGACGGAACGACAATCCTGTTTTGTTCTGAATGTTTGCACGCGGATCCCAGCTCAGCTGATAGAATCCCCCCCACCACCACCACCACAGCGAGATATGGGGGGGAGGGGGTAGAGAGGTCTACATAATGTAGAATGCTGCCTGTTCACAGGAGACTTAACAATGGCCGTGCATTGTACCTCAGCTTTCTCTCCAGAGTCTAATCATCAAACCCCTTCCAGCATTGCCTATTAAGTTCGTCAATAGCTGGAAGAGAATTGCACTGCTCGAGAGAACTATGGCTCTATGCTAGTGTCACATAGGGGTTGCTAACCCCACACCCATTTAGGCCCCATGACGTCCTCCAAAATGGCGAAATTTCCTGAAATCAATGGCACAACCCAAATCCATAAACTTCAAAAGAAGCAATGTCTTCCATGTAAACTACATCCCTATCTTACTTCTGCTAAAATTATTTCACAATGATAAAATGCAATTAAATCTTAAGTTTAAATAACTCAAAAAATTTCACAAAAAAAACAAGTTGAAAATAAATTTCAACTAACGGTTGATTGATTCCATCCAATCCTTTAAAAAGTTCTAAAAATCCCTTTTATTCTCTTTATATTTTACTATAGGTTAATTTGTAAATAAATTATTTATTAAAATTTATAACAATTCATTTATTAATATAATGTAATTCTTGTATTTACCGTTTCTTCTTCCGGGTTGGACCGTGTCAAGTTGTTGTTATTTGCCGAGCTTTCGCACATCATGTGATTGCTTCTTCGGTGCTGAAAAGAGAATGAGAGTATTTTCCTTAACTCTCAACTCTCATTCTCTTTTCAGCCCTGAAGAAGCCATCATATGATGTGCGAAAGCTCGGCAAATATCGACAAATTGACACGGTCCAACCAGGAAGATGAAACAGTAAATACATCTGACGACCGTCGAAGCCTAAGTGAACAAATTTAATTCATGTTTTTTTTTTTTTCCTCACTGAAATTTCAAAAGAAAATTTTTAGATAAATAAGGATATGAGAAGGAACTTGAATGTTTGTCGAGCATAATTTATGAAACGTTTGTATTTCTTTCTCCATCTTTAACAAGATAATTTGTTTGAAAATAATTTTGGTTAAACCTTCACTTTAGTTAGTGGAGAGTAATTAAATCGATTTAGACTAAATAGATGATCGATAAGAGTAAAAAGCTCTTGCGACTCAACCGACATCAAACTAGAATAGAATCTTTTATTTTTAATGATCTTTCCAACACGTTATCTAATGGCGGGTGATTACACACAACAACAAAAAAACAACTTAAAAAGGTTTGTTTTACAATATAATAAATAATCTTTCCGAACTTGAGGATAGAGTCGCTGACAAATAAGAAAACGCACATGCGGAGTTAATAGACAAAAATATATCTCTCACTCACATTCATGTGTGTGCATATATATATATATATATTTTTTTTTTTTTTAATCACCCAAAGGTTAAAATGTGTTAAGGTAGTTTTATAAATATTATTTTTTGTGGTATATAATCCCACGTAAATTTTACTAATTTTTAGTGCAAGGGAACAGAATAAGAAATCTGCCAGAATCCAGGTTCGAGTCCTGGGCTGGAACAGTTAGATTTTTTATTCTGTTCCCTTGCACCAAAAATTAGTAAATATGTTCAGGTAGTATTTATTGTCGACCCCATGGCACACTAGAGAAGGTGTGTGGCCAGCAAACCGTTCTGGCCGTCTGTTTTTTCACTATTCAATGAAGAATGGTACCCAATTAGTGCTGGGTGTTCCCTAGGAGCACTCCAGGAATCCTCTGCCCCATTGCAAACAGCAGGAGCACAAAAAGAAAAAAAAAAACTTACTGTGTACTGTGAGCTTTGAATCTTGGAGCTTTCGCCGAGGAGACAAGTGTGCATATATAAAGAAAATAACAAAAGGAGAGCTTGTTGACCGTAGATATTATTCTAAGATGATTTTAGTTGGGGTTCGGTCAAGTAGATCCAAAAAACACAAATTTAAAAAATGTATTTTTTAATAAAGGATTATCTGCCACCGTTTCGGCTTACATTGTAAGCCATCTTCAGGGCTATCATGAAGACGAGAGAGGACGTCCTGTCCCTAAGTTCACCAGTTTCCATGACTAGAAATGTGTTCACACATTTCTAGAGTAAAGAAAATATCTTTTAAATTAAAACATTCAAAATAAAATTGGCCTTAAATTTTAATCTAAAATGTTATTTTCACTACCAATGAATATAGAACTATCATACCTTCTATTATCCGTCTTCATTGGTCAATGAAAACGGATAATAGAAAGTATGATAGTTAAATTTTAATCTTTGGAGTTTGCATTTTTATGTTGTTTTTTGTGTGTGAAAAAACACACCACTTATTTATTTGTTAATACTTTTTATTTATAATGCTCTCCATGAAAATTACTCAACCTGAAGCTTGTATGGTGCTCTAGATTAGAAATATTTCGATACTTATATATTAAAAATATTTAGCAACTCCTAATTCGAACCGGTTATAGACTGGTTAATATGCACCACACACACTGTGTAAAGCCAGATAACCACCGTAACCCTTACTCAGTTTGGGGTTGGCTTCAAATGTTTTTGAATGTTTCAAAGTGAAAAAACGGAAAAATTTTCTGTAGGGTATATGTATACCTCCTGTAGTTATGACATATCTTTTAAGTACAGCAAATAAATTGGTATTGGATTATCCTTTAATTTGTTTCTTAGTTGATCAATAGTAATGCCATGTTTACTCGATTTTATAATATTATCCTGTTGGATATGAATCCATTCATCTAGGCAAAAACGATTTTTTTTTGCCTGTCAAAATCCTTAAATCTCTTCATGGTCCTTTTATGAAATTTATTTATGAACAAGCCACTAGCGGATAATACTATTGTGTATTGAACTTTACACGTCATCAAATATCTCTTTGGTTGCTCCAATGATATTCTGTTATCACCAAAGAGGTTCTATGGATGCAAATTCTTTCTTCCGTAAGCAGGTTAGTCCAAGTTATTAAAAAAAAAAAAAAAAAAAAAAAGAACTTTTTTTCGCCGAATTGATGACCTTTGGTCCTTGATAAAAAATAGTACAGACCAAATTTTTAAAAAATTATTTTCTGTTAGATTACAATTAATTTTAGCTTATACAGGTGGAAATATTTGATATTTTTTGACAAACATAAAGTGTGGAATGGTATGTTAAATCTAGGAAGCCTTGAATTCAGTTACATACGTTTATTTCTGATACATCTCGATGAAAGACGAGGATTTCACGCCTAAGAGTGGATTTGAGGGGAGTGTTGAAATTTTGAATGTGACTTTTTGGTGGTTTGCGTCTCAGGCAGAATTTTTATCCTTATTTGTGTATTCAAATCCTTGGTGTGATCAAATATATGCAGATTTTATATTTTTGTTCATTCAAAGTTATATGTACTCAAAATCTTTGTATGAAAGATAAAGAGGAGAGATTTAACTGTTTTATTTTATATTTTCTTTAATTTTATTAAATCCTTTTGTTTATTTTTAAGGGTAGTAAGAAAAAGAGTACTTTTCTTCCCCATGGCTGCTGGGTTGTGAGGGGGAGAGAGGGGTTGGTGGGACAGCTGGGTGGAAGTGGGTCAACCGGTGGGGCGGTGGGGGGAGAGGTCGTTGCCCCCGCGCTGACGTCACAGCTGTGACGCAACACCCCCTCCGCTACGTCATTGCGCCAGCCTCTCCCCCTCACAGAATGGTCCCATCCCTCACCTGACTCTCCCCTGCATGCATATGTGCAGGTGGGTTATCTTACCTGGTCACTGCGCTAGAACTAACAAAGGGGAAAAGATGGCCTCCGATCTGCTTTTGGATTCTATCGCATAGCTTTAAACAGTTATCTGCTCCTAGATACATTAAGATCTTTCCCATATATATTCACTTTTTTGAACGAAATATCTTATATATTATGTACTCTATGTATAGAGTACTCTCATACACTTAATATGGAGATATATTACAAAGAGGTTCCAATAATGTCCATTTAATTGTGCTCAGAAATTAATGTTTAGTCAGATGATGGCAGCATAAATCCAACGAACTGTTCCTATAAAACCTACTGTATTCCATTAAGCCGTCTATATATAAATTGAAATAACTCAATACTTCCAGCCTCTAAACTAGATTGGATGTTGAATCTAATCATAATGGCTTCCCCCTAATTATTTATTTATTTATTTCTGACTGTAGCAAATTCAAAATACCCCAGGGTCAATCCACATATCTCTTGATCTCTACTGGTGTAAAAATAAGTGATGTTCAAATATCTCAATCTAGTTTCGCGCCAAAATGTCTGTACCCCATTGGCTGATGATATAATTTGGCATTGCTGCTCATATAATGTGGGAAGCCATCAAAAGTGTATGCTTATTTGGCCAAAAGTGTATTCCCAGCTTATGAAGTTTATGGCTATGGTTGAGTAGAATCTAATAAGTCCCCATGGATTATTTATTTTTTCCTTACTTATTAAGTTATTCTGTTGCTGTATTTGTATTTAATTTTTCAATATATACATATATCCCCCCCCCCCTCGAAATGATTTTGGTGCTCCTTACAGTTTGATAGATAAATAATAAAATTGCCTGTAAAATTTATATTTTCAAATAAATTTATTTCTGTCACTAGCATGGTTCATGTGCTGTACAGTAAAAAATAATTTCAAGCCAAATCCTTTTGTTTTTATGTTTTCAAATTCAATTATTTTCAAATAAACTTGTTAAAAACAATAAAATATTTCAAATTGTAATATTTTATCCTGCGAATATTGACTTGCGACCTTTAATTTTTTATGATAAGTTCAGAAAGTGTTTTTTAATTGAATTTTATTATTTCTACCTTCATAAATGTGGGTTAAGTTATCTATACTAATTACTAATTTATTATACTAATTGAGAGTTAAAGAGGAATTTATTTCATAAATCCCTGGGATGAGCGTAAAAGAAAATACTACTAAGCCTAGCATTAGATAGACCGGGAAGTTTAAGGGGTAGAATTGGAATAACTATTCATAGTTTTTAAATAATAATAGTTATTATTTATTTTTTAATTTTATTTAAAGGGTTATCCTCCCTTCCAATAACTTAGGTTCATGGAGGTAAGGGCTATCTACAGGCTATCACCCCATTCTAAACACCCATGGCTCACGACAAGTCTTTATTTATAGATGAAAGTTTCCCCTGGGCGGGATTTGAACCCGCAGCGCCAGGATTGCGAACAAATTGAGCCACCCTGGTATATTAATATTCGTAAATATCTTCCATATAATTGTTTTTTTGCAAAAGTATTATAGAAAATAAACTTTTGAGGCTGAGTAGAAAAAGTGGACTTTAATATGTCATGGAATTTTCGATTTAGGGAAATTGACTTCATTGAATTCTATAGGATTTATAATTTTTATTGCATTTAAAAGTTGGTCACAGTACAGAATATCATAAATTGTTAGCAGAGTTCCATGGCCATGGAGCTCCTGACCATCACCTTGGATATTGTCATGTCAGCTGTATCCGGACAGAATTTATTTTTATCGTCCGTCACGTCCACCTTCCTCTATTGATAACAACTCGGTTTGCTGGAAACGAGATCACCTTATTTCGCCTTATTTTTTTTACATAACTTTGAAATCAGATTTTCGATAAAACCACAACCAAGAATTTTTGACACACACATTTTGTGTATAATTTATTTCCATGGGTCATAATTTGTAGGATGGATAATAGAGGATTCATTTAAGATAATTCTAAGTATGGAAAAATAACTTTATAAGTTAAAATAATCTCTCATGAGAATTACTTCATTAGATAAATTCCTAATAATAACAATTCATATTTAAAATAATTCTTTTATTATTATTATGTTACTAAATACTTTTTTTTAAATTATAGATTATTGCGTCAGGTACGACACTTTAAATCAATTGATTTTTCTTTAGATCAATAGCTTTCAGTTTGGACCGTTTGGCTGTAACCCAAATGCAACCTCCCTTACATAATGTCTTGTTTACAAAATATTACTTTATTAAGTTTTAAATGAGAATAATGTTTAGGGGTGGGGCATGGATAATTACAGAATATAATTATCCACATTAAACAATCATAAATGTCCAGTACTAAGCAAAATGCATTAGAATGTTGCAATTGGAGTTCGTTTTGCCAACTGTAATAACTGGTACGGTGAAACAATTATGTAATTAATGGTTATTGAAGTCATTACACAATTCATGTTCCATACTACGTTTATAGATTGAAATTTGTCGATTTATTTATACTTATTGATTTGTTATTGCTTTGATATTCAAATAGTCTTATTAACGTTTGAAAACATAATTTATTTGTATGCAAGACAGAAGTGAACCACAAACTTCATTTGAACTGTTTTCTTAAAAACGCTAATACACAATTAACTGAAAACAATTATAGACCTGTAATAAATCATTCAGTACATATTTTTGATATATCATTTTCGATATCTTATTCTTTTAGTCAACTGTATGTTTGATGCAAAATTTTCTACTAATGATTGATAAGAATCTATATTATTCTAAAAGTCTTTGAAAAATTTCAAATTAAATACTAGTATTATAATTTTAATTACCATTCTTTATTCAACTGTATAATAATAATAATAATAATAATAATAATAAGGTTAAAATGCCCTCCCTCCGACAAACATACTCATTGAGTTGCCCAAAATAATTTTTTTTAAATTGAAAATGTTTTTTTTTTTTGTCTGTAGAACAAATCATACATTTTGTATCCAAATTTTTTTATTGTGAATGCAAAAATATCTGATTTAATGACGATTACCTGCAAAAATTACATTAATTTCCATGTGAACATTTGGTTACTTCTATCTCTTCTGGTGAAGTGTCTATAAAATCTCTTATTTTTAAACCTCTTTGTCAATTATTCCAATGCCTAAAGTATTCAATATTTTTATTTCTTTTATCTCAATTCCATATGTTTTGAATGATTAGTGAAGGCTGCAAAAACCTTTTTTCTTAATATGAAACATGTGTACTATTGGATTTAATAAGCTCTTTGAAAATGACCGCCCTCAAGAATTGTTTAAGAAGCCAAGAAATGATATTTTTATTTATTATTTTCATGAATTATTTATTTCGATAATATGGATTACATCAGTAAACGAAAAGGCACTGGACAAGTCAACAATTTTGGGAAACCCGTTTTCTTAAGGATATATTTTTGTTCTTTAAAAAAAAAAAAAATGTTGTGAAGATGAGTTTGCATATAAAGTTTATAATTCATAACAAATATTTTTAGGGTGTGTAAGTTTCTACGTCCTGCAGTACCATTTTAGCAGTCTACATGATATTTCATCACATCTTTCATTATTTTAAAACGATGCAAAATGTACAGAATTATTTTTCGTTTTTTAAACGAAAATGAATGCATAAAATTGGATTTTTCTTCGAAGTGAGATTCTCGAATGAAGAATTTTTTTTTTCTTAAATAGTGGGCCATTTTGTATTTTTGACTCGGAGAATATACTTTTTAATTAGGCGCAGTGGAATTTATTGGAGTAGTGGTGATAATGTATTGACCTGCATTAAACAGTGTATATGTGTGTACGACATACAACTGTATATCAATATACATGAATATATTGTATGTATATCTATATGAGTCAATATATAGATGGATATATGATTGAAGATCCTATTATTATAATGGATTACTTGATATTAAATTGGGCTCTTATCAAAACAGATGCATATGATAACTGACCCAAGCACACATGGCTACATAACCTGAACTTAGATTTGTGTTTCTTTGCTGGATGGTTCTCACGTTTTTTGAAATCAATGGTTTTCAAGAGACCTCGGACTCCACCGCCAAGACATCACCGTTATCACCGTTCCAAGAGAAGGAGGTTTGAATAACCTTAAGTTCATTCTTGTTTTTGTTTTTTTAAACACTTATTTTATCATTTTAAAATGCCCTAGATTAATTCAAAATTTTTATCTTCGTTAAAAACTTTATCAAGTATTTTTTGGTGTTTCCTATTGTTTGAATATTCTTATTCAATGATCCCGTATAAGTTGATATGCTAAATATGAAATGTATATGGTCTATTGTCAAATTTATGACCCTCCACTCAAAGTAATTCATTGAATACTTATTTAAGCATTTTTTGACGATATTTTAAAAAACATATTCTCTGTTAACACTTTTTTTGACTAGTAAATCCATAAAATCATTCCTTTTTGTGTTTTTTTGCTTAATAGCCGTTGTGCTCATCCTGTCAGACTTAGTATTTGTCTCTAAAAAGTGTTTCGAAATTATATTTAGTATAATTATACACTAAATGAGTTCAACTTGATTACTTCCAATTGTAATTTTATTTGTTTCGTGTGGTTGCTAACAATACATTTCGAGGATATATATTGTTATTGCTTATCCATGCCGTTTTTCAAAAATAAAATCAATTTGAAAAAGACAGTGGATAAATTTGAATGCTTTGAATCATGTATTTTTTAGGAGACATTATATTACGAATCTGATATAATTAAAGATATTATATATATANTTATATATATATATATATATACAGAATAGATAAAGACCTGGAAAAAAATTGTACAACATTTTATCATAGCTACTAAATTAGGTTTGTTTGTGTTTATTTTTAATCGTTAAGGTCCTGTGAATTTGTTTCCCATTTTTATCTCTTAAACGTCACATTTAAGAGTCAAATTTAATTCTAAGGAATGCTTGAAGTTTATGGCCTAATTAGACAGGAAGTGATATTAACTTTGATTTTCTTGTATATAGCAATGTTAAAAAAAATAAATAAATAAATAAAATTGCTCTATTTAGATTATGTAATTTTAAAATCCTTATTAAACTGACAGTTATTTATTATAATTATGTTTTGAAAACATTGTCTTAGAACTTAAAAATTAGGACCTCAGTGTATAGCTGAATGAATTTGGGCTGGAATTTTAGAAATTAGCATTTTTGCTCAAATATTTTTGTACTAATGTTCATTATGAGCAGTTTAAAACAAAATTCAGAATAGTAGCAGTTTATCTTAATGTTTGACAATCCCTGGCAAAATTCAGGAAATGGTTAGATACCATTGGAGTATCATTCCTACAGAATTTTTTTTTTTTTTTTTCAATTTGCTTAGTTCAGTGTTTATCGATATTAAATGTTGAACGAGTCACAGCGAACGGTGCTCTAAGACCCCCCGGTCTCTTGCAATCGCCTTTCTAAAATATGTTTAGTTAATATTTATTTTTTATTGAATTTTCACACCTAGTTTATTTTGCCAGACTTCCTTGTATTTTGGAGAAGTGTTGATCTATTTTACTTTGTTATGCTTTGTATATTAGTAGATTTCCCTTTAGCGTTTAAAATAAATGGACAAATTAAAAATTATTTAAATTCGTTATTATTGGCATTTCTATAAAAATGTATTGAACGTATTTATTTATGTCATTTTATAATGTTTATATTCTATGACATTTTTACAAACTGTATATTCGGTATTTGGTTTTTCTCCTGCAAATTTCAAAATACATTTTTTTTTTTTTTTTGGCTAAAATCAGATGATATGGAGGAGGGGGGGGGGGTATTGAGGATGGCTAAAATTTATGACTCTAAAATCTTTCTTATAATTAGTATAATAAAAACATTTATTGGTCTTAGTTGTACTAAAATCCCATTTACATGACATAACATTTTTACGAAAATCTCATATTGAGGTAAACACTCCTATTATTTAGGAATGTAAACTGCACAGCTTGAGTGCTTCCCTCTGTCCTCTGGAGCCAGGAATCTTCCAGAGCCAGCCATAGTACTCTGAGGTTCATTTATCTGTCCTTATAGATCTGATAAGTAACATTTATTCACATATATGTCCATCTTTAATACATAACGGGAAATCTGTTTACTTTACGAGGCTCTTGCGTTATAGACTTATAACCTTTACCTTGATGCGAAACTGTTTTCCGCGTAGGTGAATAGCTTGCTTTAAAATTCGTGGACAATTTTAAACGTGGAATGAAAACATCCCCCGCAGGGGTCATTGGGTCGATTCTGTTTGGGGTTTCCACAGAGAGCTAACTAAAATATAAATAGACTATGATCAATTCTTATGCCATTTCCAATTACAAATGTCCTATTTTGTTTTAATGAAAACGCCGCAGCCATTGCATTGGGTTTAACGAAGTACGTTGCTTTCAGCTGTAAGTCTGTTCCCGAGTCACGCTTAAATCCTCAGAAACTTATCAGGGACACGCGCGGGGTTAAATGGGAGTCGGCCATTTGCAGACTGCGCATGCGTTTGAGTTGGAACGGTCCTGGATTTGCATGCTGCTAATTCATTTTGAAATGGCGGCAAATTGGTCTCCCGTCTAGTGAATGACCTTTCTTACTCCCTCTTGGGAAACGGGTTGTCATGAAGTGAACGTGAGAAATATGTACTTGAATCATTCATTTGAAGTAAGATATTTGGAAGGAAGGGGGGGTTGTGTTCTGACATCTCACCTACCAACTCTTATCTAGGCCCTAAAGCTTCCACATTCATATGTTCCCAATCAACCCCATCTGCCTCCCACTCAAAGGTAGTTAGGGGATGTCAAATGCGATTGCCATAAGTCTTTAGCAGGATTGTAGCTGATATAATATTTAGTTTAGAGCGACAAAACTCTACAAAGAGTTGTTTATTAATAATAGATACAATAAGAGATTACATGGGTGAGAAACTTCAATTACAAATATCCATCAACTATCATACCTTCTATTATCCGTCTTCATTGGTTTCTGCAAACCATTTTCTGTTGGCGAGCGCTGTCGGACATTGTGCATCTTCGTGGTCGATTCAGGCAGTTGAATATAGACAGTGACAGTGGACACATGTATTCGGCCAAGAAGATGGAGAATGTCCGAAAGCGCTCGCCAACAAAATATAGTTTGCAGAAACCAATGAAGACGGTTAATAGTATGTATGATAGTTCTATATTCATTGGTGGTGAAAATAACCCTTTAGATTATTTACCTAATATCCATCAACATACTGAGGACTTCGCTAAGTTCACACAGCACCTGTGTGTCTTTGCCCCAAGGGAGCATATGTTCTGCTTTGAATAAAAAGAGCAATACATGGTATCTTTGCAAGGTTTCCTGTCTAGGAGTGACCTGCCTACTTTCACAGCCCCCACCCACCCATGGCACCAAGACTGAAGGATACGTACGGTCCGGCTCTAATCGATTCTACGCGGGGAGACCTCGATGATTTGCTCTTTATTGCTTTTAAAAGTAAAATAAATCTCATACTTTATTGCATCCCCCACCTTTCTGCGTACAAAGTACCTTTCTGTGGGAGAAAGTTGTGCTACCAAAACCGATATCCCAGAAGGGCAAGACCAGATAACCGGAAAGAAGGCTCTGATAGCAAGATGTGAGGTTAATGATGTTGTCTGCAGATTTATCAGTAATGTGAAGGAAGAGAAGCACATTCTTAAATTAAATTCAATATATGCGGTTTTTTAAATGTAAATGTTAATAAAGAAGAATATATTTAAATTTTACTCTTTCATAAATCCCTCCCTTCGACAGATTTCATCCATAAACTCTCTCTACAGTTTTCAAAAAGCAGCCTAAAAATCATAGATTTCTTTATAAATATTTATTTGGTTGTGGTTTACTATCCCACGTAAATTTTATACAATAAATGAGAAGGGATAGTATAAAAAAAAATCTATCTACCACAGCCAGGACTCGAACCTGGATCTCCTGCTTGCAGGTCCGGAATGAAATCCATTGCACCACCGGGACGTGCTGGTTTCTTTTTTTTTTTTTTGGCCAAAAATCGCGTCATGTTGCCAATTTTACAGTGACCTTGAGGAAATTTGCTAAAATGTAGACAGCAGGTACAGGTCGTTTTGCTTAATGAAATCAATAAAGTGTGTATCTTATGCTGAGGTCAATACAAACCTGTGTACATAATAAATATTCATGAGTGTACTAGCTGTATTAGTTCATAATAACTCAGGCTCATTAATCAAATGTCTTGTTGGCCAATGAATTCTCGCAATTCGTACGTCCTTTATCATTATCAAAATGGCCATGGAATTTATGGCAATATATTCTATGTCAAGGTTATTGTATCGAATTATTTCGACTAGAAAAATTGATGTATTTATTTTCTTGTGTGTTACATTATACATTATCAATTTATTAAGATTTAACTCTTATTTATACTAATTAAAGACATTAAATAAAAACTATTCACTAAAATAATTGTATATTTTATAGATTTTGATTAAATTTTAATAAAAATTCAGCTATGTATTCCTAGTTTAATTTGAAATAGCCAAAAAGAGTACAGTTATTTATTCTATATCTAGATAAAAGCCTAGAGAAGTTCGATATTTCATTTAAAATTTGTAAGAGCTCCATAATCATATATTTCATCTATGCTTTACTAGCACAATGGGGCACGAATTACATGTCCCTTGATTTATGTATCCAGAAGCTTTAGTGTTCTGTTACTTATTTCCTTGTGGCCAGATAACTTTTACTGTGTCTGTGGACTTAATTCTTAGTCTCGCCTAAGAGCTCTTTTCGCATTTTCTTACTACAAGAGTTATGTATTCAAGGGCGTCTAAGTCTACGTCAGTAGCTTACCGACATATTGCCACAAATGGATGTTGATGCAGCTAATTTTAGTTATCCTTGGTGGCTGGTTCGAGGAGTATGATATTTGTATGCCAATGACATGTTTGTTTGTGTTGCAGGGGTGGGGAGGAGTTGAGCAGCAGCTTCGATAGATCTAGTCATTTCTACGGGGAGCGGGGAGGCGGTGAGGGGTCCTACCTCAGACGAGGCAGCGGGTACGGGGGGGAGGCCCTCTCGAGGACCAGGGCCAGGGATAGGCCCTCCGCCGCCGTCCCGCCCTACAGGAACGGGCCCTACACCCCAATCATTGAGAGGTCAGTAGTGCCATAGAGTACTCTTTTCAAGTAGGACCTACACAAAAGGTGGTAGCCAATCATCGGATTGGACAAGTGTTGAGTTGAGTGAGAACTGTGCCAATGTAAAACAAACCAGGCTTGTAGAAGCCATCTAGTGCCAATCAGAAATTCGCTAGCATGTGTGACCTCTGTTCCCGGTCCTCCCATTTCAGGAATTCCCCTGGAATCAGTGGAAAACGCAATGGTAAACCTATAATGGCGTTGAAGTTGATAAGGTAACCCGTTAATGTGTACTGGAGGGACTTGAAACAGACTTTTTCCAAAACCCACATTCTCCCCTCAAACCAGAAGACTTTTAAAACCACAAAATCTGCATTGTTATTTATTTACCGAGTTTGTTGATGCTTAAAAAATTGGCAAACTAGTTTCAGTTTGTGTATCTTCTCTCTTTTTCATTCGAGAGAGAGATGGCCAAGTATTTCTTCCAATCTTTTAAGAGAAAATAATATTAGTTTTTGTATAACAAACCAATTTATCTATAGTTGGCACTTTTATTTTTATTTTTTAAATGTATAATAAGAAATTTATCATTTTTATTATGTTCTGTTTCAAATCATTAGGAAGAAATGGCCTCGTATTTGTATTTGTTAAATATTTTAAATCGACAATTGAGAATCTCTCTCTAGATCAACAAATTGCAAGATAAATCAGATCGGGATTGGATTTAATTGCCCTAATCTTGGCTGAAATTATGGCAGTGCTTCATGGTTAGTTTAGTGTCACAATTGAAATATATTAATACTTGGCGTTATTGAAAGTTGTATCAATTTGTAGAAAATGCTAGAAGGAATGCACTACTTTTGTACCCCACGGAGGAATAGCATCTTATAACTACTTTCCTTTCTGAACAGTGCCGAGTGGTTTTCTCATATTTCGAGGTATTGCCAAACTTTCATTCCCACTTAAGAGGAACGTGTAAAATGAACTTTTTAGAATAGAGGAAGGGATGTAAAAATGGTGGGGGAGAGAGTGTTATTTCTCTGTCTTGGGGATTGAAATAGCAATATTAGTAATTTATGTGTGGCCTCGCGGTCCGGGTACAAGGTCAACGCGCATAGCGGAACAAACATAATAATTGTTTTTTAGCCGATAATGTGTTTGCGGCAGGATTGATGCTGTCTGCAATTCTTATTTCAGGCGGGAAAGAGTCCAGGGAAAATATGTCAAAACTGATTCTCTGGGGGTTTATATTGGTTTTTACTCACTAAAACTTAAATACTTTTAGTGAACATCTAGTCAATCGATATGTCACTGAACGGGCGGTAGTGAACCTGAATACAAATCACTTATTTATGCGTGTGTGTGTTATATATTTCTACATTATTTATATATAGGTATGGATATATTTTGCGGTTTCTGAAAAGGAACCTGAAAAACTGTTAGCGATTATTAATAACCAAATTAAAGTTAAGTAGGTTGTTATACGATATCCTGGATCTCATCTCGATAAGATATCCTTTTTTCTCTGGAAGATAGGTCACGTCCAAAATTGTACCGTGTGTGAGGTAATATGGTGTGATACTGTTGCCTATTGTTGTTGTGATGAATCCTTGGATATGATTGGCTCCGGCTATCTCGATGCCCTTGGCTGCACAACGCAAACCGACAGATAAAATCTTCCTCTTTTTTTTTTCTTTTTTTTTTATGGTCCAAGAGATGCCAACAGCCCTCCAGTCATTAACTTCTCTGCTTTTACATTTCTAAATAGGCTATGGGAAATAAAAAAAAAAAAAAAAAAAAAATCTATATATCCAAGTTACTGGCCTGTTTTGCTCTAACGGTGTTCAAGAGGCTTATCATCGCCATCTTCCTGGCACACTCATAAAACAGTCGATATGATGAGCTCTATATATTTTTATATATTTCTTCCATCGCTTATATGGAGTCTTTACCCAGACTATCAAGTGTCTATTTATTATATTGTAGTAATTTTTATTTATTTTATAGTCTTTCTTTTGAGTTCTAATTATTTTTGGAAATATTTACTTAAAACTGCATTATTTTTTAATTATTACTAGTAATATCTCAAACATGTAAGTTATAAATATTATTGTTTTCCCTTTTAATTAATAAATGTTTTGTCAAATGTTAAATAAATAAGGAGAGTTTTTGACCGTAGATATTATTATTAGATGATTTTAGTTGGGGTTCGGTCGAGGTAGATAAAAAAAAAAATACAAATTTTAAAATAAGTTTATTTTTTTAAACGATTTTCTGCCAACGCTTCGGCTTACATCGTAAGCCATCTTCAGGGCTGTCTATCATGAAGACGAGAGAGGACGTCCTGTCCTGTTCACATTTCCATGACCAACATGGCTGGCAGATAATCTTTTAAGAAAATACACTTTTTTTAAATTTGTATTTTTTATTTATTTATATACCATGACCGAACCCTAACTAAAATCATCTAATAATAAAGATTATTGTTTATTTAAACATAATTTAAGGAACTATTTCCTTTTTTTTTTCTTTTTTTTTTTTTATCGTTTCATAAATATTTATTTAAGAGGCAATTTCTGGATATTAAAGCACAAACTAATTCTTCTTTTATATGAAGGCTTGAATTAGACTTGATATAATAATTTAGAAATGTATCTTTATTCTATTGATTGAAATTGCTCAGAGTATATTATTATTAAGAAGCTATATGATTGCATATAGTAGAGGCAAGTTTTCGAATTTTTTCTTTGTGGAATTTTGAAACTTCAATATTTGTTTAATTTAACACAGTCTCAATTGTAAATAGTTGAATTTATTTTGTGCGATGGTAGTTGTGTAAAATCTATATTTTTTGATTTATAAATATTTTAATTGGTTGTGGTTTTTTTTATCTCACGTAAATTTTAAACATTTAATGAGAGGGAATAGAATAAAAAATTTGTTTTCTATATTTTTTGGTTAAATGATTATTTACCTTTTGGAACGACAAAATGTTTTATTATTCATACAAATATTTCGACTGGTAACTTGATCTGTTGTTAGGTGAGGTGTAACCATATTGGCTCAGAAAACTGCTAATGCCCGTTTTTTATTTAATTTCCCACGGACTCATTTAAATAAAAATTTTAAACCAATTATTGTTTTTAAAGAGAAGGGGTTCTGTCCAACGTCTTTGCATCATGGAGGGAGGATCTATCCTTGATGGAAGCTTGCATAGGGCGGGACTCGAACCCACTGCGCCAACTTTGGAAATCCCAATGGATTATCGTCGGCTATCCCGAGCAAAAGGTGGGCTGGCGTTTTGTCATTGAAGAAAGTATGAAAAAAGAAAAAAAAACCAGTTTGACCTTCTCTCTGAAGAAATGCAAACCCATTCATCGTTCAGGAGCGCTAACTTTGCTTTTTCTGGTCATACGTCATTTGGTAATGGAGCAGTGAGGTTAGAACGAGCCTATTTCCTATTCCTATAGCTCCTGCTTCACACATTTGTTTACTTCTTATTTCGTCACAATATACAGTTTGTGTCTACTAAAAAAGTAGAATTGTACTCTTTCGTGCATTGTTTTTTTTTTATTTTATCGCAGTTTATTTTTTATAGATTAATTCTAAGAAATAGTTCTACAAAAGCTTAGTATATCTCATACATGTTAGTATATTTCCTATAAAAGTATTAGAGCATAATTGTTAGTAAATATTATTTTTTTCTGGTATTTAATCCCACGTAAATTTTACTAATTTTTAGTGCAAGGGAACAGAATAAAAAAATCCAACTGTCCCAGCCAGGACTGGAACCTGGATCTCCTGCTATCAGGCCCGGTGCATTTACCACTTATGCTACCGGGACAAGTCTGATAAGTTATTAAACTCCCCACACTAGTGTCGAGAGTCTAACCTCCGAGGCAGACGAATATATCGTCTTAGGCGCGGAGGAGCCGACATTGTCAAGCTGTTTAAATGACTCTCGTTATTTACTTTTTTTAAATTTAAATTTTAAATATTATTTTTTGTGGTATTTAATCCGACGTAAATTGTACTAGTTTTTATTGCAAGGGAACAGAATAAAAATCCAGGAGATCCAGGTTCGAGTCCTGGCTGGGACAGTTAGATTTTGTATTCTGTTCCCTTGCACTAAAAATTAGCATAATTGTTAGTTGGGGTTGTTTTTAAATGAGTGATGTGGCAAGCCTTGTTGGGCAATATACAAATCTGGGTTGCCGGAGATATGAAATACTTTTGAGTCGTATATTCCTATATATTTCTCAGTGTGTTTTCTGTGGAAGTAGGGAAGTAGTGGCGACTGGCAGTCACAGTGACAGTTGTAACAGTGATGAGCCCTTCGCGGAACCCCCTAAAAGCCACCTAATCAACTGGCATGGGTTGTAAGGGAGCAGTCATGGAGATCTGTGTACCATTCACTCTAGAGCCAGCTTCGAGATCTGCTTTCCACGCTCGGCTGGGCACGGACAAAACTCCGGGAGTTGGGGAGCGCTGTGGAATGCCTCCACCACCTACACCGTTGTCTCACCACCCCACCACCGGCCTCGAGGTAATTAGCGCGTGGGGGGGGGGGGGGGGGGGGAATCGGCGGCGCCTTGTTGATACCCGGGGAACATCCCAACGACAAGCTGGAATCCCAGGGAGCAGTGGTGGTGAGCTCCGACTGTCACACTCTCTCCCGCCAAGAGTGAAAGGTATGTCCTCTGCTTTCACGAACGACTGGATCGACATTCAAGCAGGCCTCTCTATTGAGGATATATGTTGGAAATCCCTTCGTAGCAGTTTAAACAGACATATTGTTTAGTGAACTATTTCAAGAGTGCAGAATGTAATTCTTCAATAAAGTTCTCATTAAAAAAAATAATAATAATAATAATAAGGCTTTTCATAGAGGTAAAAGGGAAAAGAATTGGTTTAGGGGGTGTCCAAAGTTTATAATCGTAATGCCTTCTTTTTTATAAATATTATTTGTTTGTTGTATTTAATCCCACATAAATTTTAACACTTTTTAGTGCATGGGAACATAATAAAAAATCTAACTGTCCCAACCAGGACTCGAACCTGGATCTCCTGCTATCCGGGCCGGTGCATTTTCCATTTATGCTACCGAGACAAGTTATTAAATTCCCCGCACTAGTGTCGAGAGTCTAACCTCCGAGGTAGACGAATATATCGTCTTATGCTTGGAAGAGCTGACATTGTCAAGCTGTTTAAATGACTCTCGTTATTTACTTTTAAATTTTAATTTTATAAATTCATTTTTGTGGTATTTAATCCCTCGTAAATTTTAACAATTTTTAGTGAAAGGGAACAGAATAAAAAATCTAACTGTCCCAGCNTTTTAAAATTTTAATTTTATAAATTTTTTTTTTTGTGGTATTTAATCCGACGTAAATTTTAACAATTTTTAGTGCAAGGGAACAGAATAAAAGGTTCCTTGTCCTGGCTGGGCCAGTTAGATTTATTATTCTGTTCCCTTGCATTATAAATTGCCGTCTTTTTTTTTTTTTTTTTTTAGTAAATGTCAAAGAGCATATTAATAAAGCAAGTGTAAAATGTAATTCTATAACGTTTTGTTTGTGTTCTGTGCCACTTTTACGTGAAGGGCTTGTTGAGTAAGAAATTTTTGAAGTGGCTTGGCTATGGGTGAGCGCTTCCTGCACTTTCCGGTCAGATTAGGGCAGAATTTGGCGGGGTAAAAAATACCTAGCTCGTTGTTCTCTCAGATTTGTAAATTGAATTTCGTCATTTAATAATTAAAATGGAGTCTTTAACAATGTCGGGTATGGATTGCGCACCTCCAGCTAGTCTGAATTCAAGAAAGAAGAACAAAAAAAAAACAATTATATCATCTCTCTCAATAGGCAATTTTTTCCTAATTAATTTGTTCTAATTTATTTATTAAATATGTGTTACCTTTTTCGAATATTATCCTGTCTCTCTATCAAGTTAAATAAAACTCATAAGGGTTGTATAAGCTTTTGACCTTGAGTAGAATACTAAAGAATATATCCTGATATTTAAAATAATTTTTTTTCATTAAATCCAATTTCTTGTTTTATGCAGAAAATAGTAAAATAAGCTACAAAATAAAAATAAAAAATTATAATAGCCAACTGCATTCAAATGTACATGTTTTGAATAATTAATGAGAGGGAATAGAATTAAAAAATGTATCTGTTACAGCCAGGACTCGAACCTGGATCTCCTGCTATCCGGGCCGGTATATTTCCATTGCTAGATAACTTAATAAATTCCCACCACACTAGCGAGAGCCTAACCCACGAGAAAGACGAATACATCGTCTTATGCTCGAAGGAGCTGATATTGTCTAGCTATTTGTCGACTCTCGTTATTTACTTTCTTAATTTTTCTCTATAAATGTTGATTTAGTTACCGTCTCGGTGGTGTAATGGAAACATCCCGGCCCGGCAAGCAGGAGATCCAGGTTCGAGTCCTGGCTGGGACAGATAGATTTTTTTATTCTATTCCCTCTTATTAATTTTTTAAAATTTACGTGGGATAATAAACCACAACTAAATTAATATTTATAAAGTACATGTTTTGTTCCACTTCATAAGTGGAATATTATACGGCTTGAAATGTTTTGATATTAATAAGAGATGTGGAAACACACGGACACCACCGGTAAAGATATTTTTATATTGTTTATCTTTCTAAATTTCTATGTTATATTTCTATTTGTCGACCTCCTTTTGGTCTTTGGCCATTTCCATTTCCGGTAGAGTACACAGTCAACGAAGCATGTGCAGATACATTGGGCATTGGTCATTGTTTTGCTTGATGGGTTTGTTTTACACATCCTGATTGGTTGCGCACGTTTGCCATTATTGTCCTAGTGAAGTAATTCGCCTAATAAATTCTGCTCTCCTCACCCGCCTTGCAAGATTGTGTGACAAGATTGCCAGAAATAAGTGTCAAGTCCTTTCTCTTCCTCAGCTTCTTAGAGTCTCCTGTCATGAAGAGGGATTAGACGTGGATCGCGTGGAGCATTCAGTTCTCTGGGGGTGGAGGAACAACAATAATTATTGCCTGGGTGTCACGAAACACTCCCGCCGAGTGCCAATCTCGCCTGACATCTGGATATTTCTTTTTTTTTTTTCTTTGCTTCTGCTTGGGTTGTTCCTCTCTGAAAGTGCCTTCACTTTCTTGTCGGCAAGGCCACATTGGATTGGCTTTTGATTTTAGTCGTTGATCAAACACTGATTTACAAATGTAACTTATCTGAGGCATTCAACCATTACTACCTAAAAATGTGCCATCCTTACTGGTCATTTATTCAAGACACTTCATAGCTTTCTTTAAGGTAGGTCAAAAATTCTTGTGCTCAAAACATAACATTTTTTTTCCTCTTGTCATTTGGGTTGTCATTTAATTTTATATGCTCAGTTCCTTTCGTACTACAACGTTTAATTTGACGTCTTGAAAAAAAGAAATGTGGTGTCGATTAAGTCGCTCAGCCATGACTCATTTATCGCCGTATGCATTTTCAAGGCCGACAGGCTTATAACCTGCCTGACCAAGATTCTTCTACGCAATAACCTTCTCTCTATCACCTTTCATTTTGGTATCCTTTCAGGCCATGAAATCACTCCCATAACTGTTCGTAGGTCTGTCACATGTACGCCTGATTAGGGGCGTGAAGGGGGGTGGCTAAAATTATTTGATCATGCAATTTATCATAAATTTGCATCTTAATGAGAACAGCCATTACCTCCAACAATATTTCGTATAGATTTAAGATAATTTTACTCTTGAATTTACTATCAAGTGCGTGAAATTGGTTTTAAAAAAGCATAAAAAATGAAATGGTTCTCTTTATTTTCGAATGTAGTCATGATAACTCAGTATTCAAGATTAGATTTAGACTTTTTACATTTTTAAGCAAGTAAAAATAATCGAAAATAACTTTTGAATGTTGACTGTTAAATATTCTTTTTTAAAGCATTTCTAAATTTTATTTGATCTATTTATTTGATGCCGAAAATTGAAAAATAAAAAATTTGTTTGTTTGTTTGTAAACTTCAAGAGATGGTTGGTTTTCGAAAGAGCCTGTGTGCCTACTTCAAACACAGTGTTGAAGGAAATGTTCATTATCAGTGTGGGGCAATTTATAGCTTCAGATTATAATAAAAGTTATTTTAAGAGCGTCAGTTGTTCTGTGAAATCATTAGAAATGTATACTTTCTTTTCAATTAGTGGTTATTATATAGGTGGTTATTATATATATGTTATTTAATAACTTATCAGACTTGTCCTGGTAGCATAAGTGGTAAATGCACCGGCCCGGATAGCAGGAGATCTAGGTTCGAGTCCTGGCTGGGACAGTTAGATTTTTTATTCTGTTAAAATTACTTAACTTAAAATATTGTTAAAATTTATGTGGGATTAAATACCACAAAAAATAATATTTAAAAGTTTTTATATACCTATATAGGTTTAGCTGGTATGCCTTGAAAATTTTTAGAAGATTTTGCAGGGGGGAAATGTCATTTTGGACTTTGTCATGAATGAAATGTAAGTCCTTGCAAAGCAAGTAGTGTAGGGACACTGTCTGTGTGCTGGCTGGAATTGTATTTTTGTCTGTGGGAGTGGCTGTGGGAGAGCGGGTGTGAAGACGGATTCCTGGCGTATGACGTACTCCTTCCGTTCCTCTGCTTAACTTGCATATTAGTCCTCTGTGGGAGAAGTTGGGCTCGCTCCAACGCCATGAGAAGTGTTCACACGCTGCTGTTTCCCCATGGTTCAACTCCCTGTCCGCTCCCCGTGCATCTCTTTGGGGCCGTTCAGATTTACAGTTGTACAAAACCCCGCGCAGTCCGAACCGTACAATTACTCTTGAATACCTGATTAATTACTTCCCTCAATTGCGAGCAATGAAGTTTCATTGTCATTCCGCAAATTGATTAAAGTACTGTTTCCTTTTGAAAATAATAATGGTGTCTTAATGGAGGAATGGATAGGCATCCATGTGAAATTGTAAGGTTTCTTTTTTCTCACTCCATTTCGAGTGCTTGATTTGCCGAAAATGTTTATTTCCAATGCTTTGCAAGTCGTTTTGTCCTTTCTCTGTCATACCAAAGAAGAATTACTCAGGAGAAATAACATTTTTCAACTATCCTGTGCATTTTTTTTAATCATATTTATATTTACTAGCCCTCTAAAAGTTGAAGTGGTTTTAATGAAATGTCAAAGACATTTGTTGAAAAGGAACACTGCCTCGAAGAGATTCCAAATGAGGCTGTAGCCACTTGCCGAAGGGGAATTGTTCGCGTCCCCGGCCATCTTGAGGCGAACTGCGCCTGGTTAGAGCATTG
The DNA here is from genome assembly GCA_000696205.2 of Oncopeltus fasciatus. Classification (NCBI taxonomy): domain Eukaryota; kingdom Metazoa; phylum Arthropoda; class Insecta; order Hemiptera; family Lygaeidae; genus Oncopeltus; species Oncopeltus fasciatus. The sequence goes on from KZ807079.1 coordinate 205,009, forward strand.
TCTCTCGGTAAATGCGGTTACCTTGGCTTTTGTCCCTGGGAAGCTTTGTCCTCCCGAAGGCACTACCACCAGAGAGGGAACCCGCTCCGCTCTGGAGGCTGATGTGTGTGTGTGGGCGATGTGAAAATTCATAATTACCCCCCCCCCCCCCACCGGTCCAAGTGCCAACCTGCTGTTGACGGCGATTTAAGCCCTTTGGAATTGCTCTTCCGAAGGAGTCTCAGGGGAGGGGATGTCATTCCTGACATTCTTGTCACCAGCAAGACTGGGCTTAATGATATATATATATAATTCACTTCATTAAAAGCTCTAATTTTTATGTGCACTTTGTTGGCTGATGGCCAATTTGTTGGTTGTAAACCCTACCGCATTGTTATATATTCCAAATTCAGCATGCCTTTAATTACATAAATTGAAAGGGCTAACATTATGACGAAGAGAGAATCTAGCACGGACACATATGACATATATTATTAGAGACTTTTTTTTGTCAAAAACTCCCTATGTAGCATACGTACATTATTTCTAAATTTCATCTCTGAAGTCTCTTATATGGTTTGAGTTATTTCATCGACTGTTGTTAGCCGTGAGGCGCGATAGTATTACCTAATTTAAAGTACTTCTCGATTTAAATTATTTAGAGGGTTTTTATTGGGGATAAACCGCGTCTCTTTAATCATAGTTTTTGTTGATGTGGAATGGATTTTATGGCATTGTCATTTAAAAACGCCATTAAATCTTATCTGGTGTCCTTGTAAGCAATTGCCTTGCTAATGAGCTCTAGTTTTTCATTATATCTCTTAGGGAGGTTATATTTTTATTTATTTATTTATTTATTTATTTTTTTTTTTTTTGGCTAACCTAACAAATTGCCTTACTAATAGAGACTTTGAGAGAGGTTGCGTTTGAATTGTAAAGGACATCTGGTTCTTTTGACAAAATCTGAGCAAGTTTGGTAGCATTTCTACAAAACAAAACTTGAAAGGAAAAAATAACTAACGGGGTTATTTTTAAAATATAAGTTGTAGTTACTTTTGTCTCATGTATTAGGGTAGAATAGTTTATGATTTACTTTAAAAATGAAAAATTGCCCATTTTAGTATGAATTTTCTCAATTTGATTCAAGGGAAATGAGTGTTTTGCTCTGATTCTTGAATTGAAATCTTTCCTTGAAAAATATCGCTACTCTTTTCTTATACATATTTTCCAAATGGGGAAATGCGGGTCGTGACGTCACTAGAGGTCGCTATGTACTTAGGCCATTTGGAGTCAGGAGTTTGCCTGCCTCCTCGAGCTCAAATTGTCTGACAGACTCTTTGGGTGGTTTCCTGAGAGTCTGCAAGAAATCTACAGTGCCTAGGAAAGCTACCGTACTCTTGCAGAACACAATCTAGGAGGCAAGAGCTTTGCGACTCCACAGTTACTCCCTGTAAATACAATTTAATGGAGATTCCCTGTTTTCCTCCTAACGATTGCGGGTCGTGACGTCACTAGAGGTCGCTATATACTTAGGCCATTTGGGGTCAGGAGTTTGCCTACCTCTTTGGGCCCATGATTTCCATTTCACTTGCCGGCCAGACATTCCAATTCTTCACTACTTACCTTTTTATTTTTGTATTTTTATTGTACTTTATCGGGTTTTATGTTAAATCTATTTTAACCTATAGTTTAGTTAAACTTATTATATTATATTTTTAGAGCTGAACAGTCTTGTAGACATTTGTCCTGAGTGGAGAACTCTCTTCTATGAATCTGTTTTTGAAACGTGAAAGCTTCTATTTTGGGTTCTTTCCTACCGTACACATTCTATACTGAGGCCAGGATTTTAATTAAACGTTTTTAAATAAGGTCCTACTGAGTGAGGGATTTAATTCATTTTCTATTTTGGACCATCCCTAAGTTTAGTACTAAATTACATATGTATATTTTATCCTTTTAGTAGATTTCATTAATATTAGCCATTAAACGATATTATTAATAAAAATAGTGTGTCCTTCAATTAACTTTATAATAAGCTGTGATCAAACAAATGTTGATACTTATATCATTATTAGCCTGTGTTATAAATAACTGACATTGAATTGTATTTTTTAAACTTTCATTTAAACTCCCCCTCCCCCCTTTTTTTCGTTATGATTTCTTCCTAAAACAATTGTTAATAGTTGAGATTTTCAAGAATTAAAATTCCTATATATTTCTATATATGACTACTAGGCTTTACATATTTTAAAACAATGAGATATCTAGCTCATATTATTACATAAACCTGTATTTAAGAATTGTGAGGTTCAAATTTTCAACTCATATTTTACATGACAGTTTGTTCGAAAAAGATTATAATTATAATTTTTACATAGGTTAAAAAATGAAAGGACTGTAATTGATGTTGCTCTGCTACAGATTAATACCTTGGCGTAATCCAAAACAAGGAATGTGGGAGAAAGAGTGTTTTTTTTTTTTTTTTTTTTCATCTCTAATTAATGTTTAATATATATTTGTCTTCGGATTGGCCTAATGGTTGGTTGTCCAGTGTATGTGTTTGGTATTTTTAGTACAAAAATGATCCCACTTGGCTTCAATAGGTTATTGCCGAAGGCAACTGTTTTATGGTTTCCGTTCGCGACTCCTACCTTTGCAATATATTAGTTTGGAATTTAAAAATAACTTGTGACGGTGAAAGCGTTTGAGGTATGCAAGCCGTGCATAGAGGTATATTTCACGGTCGAATAACTTCTTAGCTCTTTCACTTGTGATGGCATTGGCTTTCAGCTGACTTGGAATATGGCGTACGCTATTATCAGCTGAGCGGAACCTCACGCTTCCTCTGCGGATGGGTAAGGTTTGTTTGTGCAAAATATTAGCTGGTTCCCCATGTATAGGTAAATCAAACTAGAATACAGACCAACATTGTTTCTGCACGAGAGAAACTAAAAGTATGATCTGTGTTAAAAATTGTGCATATTTATTCGCTCTGCCGAATCTGCAATTATTCAAATAATAATAACAAATTCAGTGTTTAAGTTTAATTTTGCAAATAAATGTCTGCGTTCGTTAATGGCTGAATTCAGTCGCGGGTGATGGATTTACGAGGGGAATTAAATATTTATATCTTATTACTATCAAAGTTACTAGAAAAATGTATAAAACGGAAACAAGTGTAAAAAAAAATTGTATAACCCATGAAATGTTCTATAACATTTAAGAAAATTTGTTTTGAGTTCCCCGTAGATAATTTATTTCATATTTTAATGATCAAATATATTTTTATAAATATTTTTGATAGCAGTGTCTCGCTTAGCTCGATTGCCTTGAGAGAATTCTGTTGGCATCTTGTAGGTACATAAAAATAAACAATTGCCTTAAGTAATTGCTTATTGTTCATTGCATAACCTTCGTTCGTCACCAGACATGATATCTTCAATGCTAAGAAGTGATTCTTATTCAAAAGGAATAGGATAAAAAAACTGTCTCAGCCATGGCTCGAACCTGGATCTCCTGCTATCCGGGCAAGCGCGTCAGCCATGTACGCCACCGAGACTAACCAGATAAGTCATTAAATTCCTAGCACTAGTGTCGGTAGTATCAAAAAGCTAACTGTCTCAGCATGAGATAAATTTAAATTTACGTTGGGTAAAATACCACAATAAAATTAATATTTATAAAATTAAAAAGTAAATAACGAGAGTCATTTAAAAAGCTAGACAATGTCAGCTCCTTCGAGCATAAGACGATGTATTCGTATTTTTTGGAGGTTGACTCTCGCTAGTGTGTTGGGAATTTAATAAGTTATCTGGCTGTCCCGGTGGCGTAAGTGGATAACGCGCTTTCCCGGATAGCAGGAGATCCAGGTTCGAGCCCTGGCTTAGACAGTTAGATGTATATTCTATTCCCTTGCATTAATTGATTTAAATTTACGTGGGAATACCACAAAAAAAAAAAAAAAAAAAAAAAAAAAAAAAAAAAAAAAAAAAAAAAAAAAAAAAAAAAAAAAAAAAAAAAAAAAAAAAAAAAAAAAAAAAAAAAAAAA
>KZ807079.1:222565-257470 GCA_000696205.2 Oncopeltus fasciatus
TTTATATATATAAAACCATAAGCTTATTTTATTATTAGTTAAAGCTTTATAGTAAATAAAATTCTCCTTTTCTTTTTGGATTGCTGCTTGTCGACAATATATCTAAGTTTTTCATTTAGGAGAAAAAGCAGCACATTTATTCTCTCTAATTAGTTTTAAAATATTACCCAATCAGTATTATAATTAAATCTTATGGATTATTTTATCTCCTTATATTGTGACTGTTTCTCATAACTTGAAACTTTTTTGATAAATATTTGTTCTTGCATGCCAATATTTTCTCCTCTATCTGCATGTTCACTTACTTTAAATGCATGTTTTCATACTAACGTTCAACAAATATTTCTCAGTGTTATACCGATATTGATTAAAGATTGTCATATTCATTTTCAGACATGTAAATTGCAGGTCTGGTAGTGATAGCGGTTCTAATTCAAGTAGGTCCCGGTCTAGTTCGGCATCGAGTCAGTCCGGCTCCAGTACTTGTTCCACTGCATCTTCTTCTCCCACCTCTGAAAAATCCTGTTCCACCCATAGGTAAGTTATTTATTTAAATTATTCTGCGATACATATAATTAAAAAGTCATGGTCTTTTTTTCTTATTTAACTAGATACTGGCTTTGTTTTTAAACTTAATGTAATTGAATATTTTAATTTGTAAATAATTTTCTATTTAAATTTGTGTACTCTCTTCTATTTCTTATGTAATATCTTCTTTCAAACATTTTTATAAACTTTCTTAAAAATATTTTTTCCCAAACCTTGTTGAAATTACTTTCAATCCTATCAAAGCATTAAAATCATTATCTAAAGTAATTGAGAAATGATTCTCGTTATATTTATCTATTTAAAATGTATAAGTATAACATTACTTTCTTTATTTTATTTTTATTCATAAGGAGACAATTTCTAGTAATGCAATATGAATAATTATTATTTATTTATTGCTTATTTTCTTCTTAATGTTGACTTCACTTCAGTGCTATAAATTATAGACATTTAAATGAAGTTGTTTCTAACCGAGAGAAAGCAAAATTTTTACCTAATTTCAATGAGCTTAAAATTGGATACTCAGTATATTATACAATTTGGTAAATATATATGCATCCTTCTTCTAGCAACCAGGTACTCGGATATTTAGTAGACCTTGAAAAGTTTCTCTGTTTGAGGGACCAGAAGATTGGAGAGGGGTTGTGATGTATAATTGAAATTACTTTATCAAGTGTTCATTGAAAGTATTCATTTTCTCAATTTCGTATTGGAAAAATACTTAACTATTATGGCCTAAGATATTTTGTCTTGAGGATAGTATAAAACTGTTTTTAAGAAATTGTCACACCTATATCTTTTCTCAAAATATATCACTTGTATTTTTCATGTCTTTAATTTCATTTTTGTATGAAAGCTGAATATTTAAAGACTGGTTTATAATATTAAAAAATTTCCCTCTCCTAGCCAACATAGTACCTTGAGGAGCAGTAGTGGAGCTCAGACTTGCAGTACTGCAAACCATACGAGCAGCGGAAGTCCAGCAGTTCACTCAGAAGACAGGAGACCGCTGGCTATTTGTGTTAGGAACCTTCCGGCTAGGTCGTCAGGTAATATTTTATTTTATCATTTATATGTCGATACTGGAGATTTCTACAAGTTAGTCCCGTTCGAGCTATTCTATTCTGACTGTAGATTTTCCAAGGATTGATAAATTATTTGCTATTTAAATGTCTTTCTGTAAAATGTTGAATGAGTTTATTAATGGCTTCAATCTACCGATGGAGAGGAGTGTTGTTTAAGCAAGGCGAAAATAGCGATATATTTTGTTTATAACAAAAAAATGTTCATAGACCATAATAGTAGTAAAATGGATTACTNCAAAAATATTCAACAAACTTGCCTATGTATTAATTGGTTTTACAAGTTAGAAATTTAAGAGATATCATTTTGTCCTTTTTATATTTTTTTTTAAATTTCTCAGTTTTGGGAGGATCACTATTTTTCTTTTGTGAGATAAGAGACATTTTATAATTGTATTTTTAATTGTAATATCAAGAATTAGTGGATTATAACTTCTATTAGTGTCTGTCAGTATAGCTCATTTACTTTTTTAATTTAATCAACTCTTATGAGAAATGAAAAGTTTGCTTCTTAAATGAGTTGGAAATTTTAATTTTTCTGTAGTAGTTAACTTATAGTAGAAGACATGGTATATTCGTAGCTCCAAGAATAATTTTCTGTTTAAAAGAGTTTAATAGTAATAATTTTTTTACATCCATTTAACTTTTTCTGTTAGCTATTCATGTGAAATAATCGAGTTAAATAAATTTGTAATAAATCTTTTAATATACTATCTTGTGATTTCAGACACGAGCCTGAAGGACGGGCTATACCATGAGTATAAGAAGCACGGGAAGGTGACGTGGGTGAAGGTGGTCGGCCAGGGGGTCGACCGCTATGCCCTCGTCTCATTTAAGAAACCAGAGGACGTAGATAAAGCCCTCCAAGTCTCACACGATAAGCTATTTTTTGGCTGCAAGATTGAGGTTGCTCCTTACCAGGGATATGATGTCGATGATAACGAATTTAGGTAAACAATATTTTTTTAAAGTAGTTTCTTGGTTGTTAACAGAGATATAAAAAAAAAGGAAGGCTGGTTTGGTTGTTCACCTCCTAGTCATACTCCTCCTCCTGACATAGTGCCTTAATGTTTTTATCTGTTTTATAGAAATTGGTTTTTTCTTGTTCAATACTGTATTTGGCTTGACTTAGGATCTCGGTAATTCTTTCTTTTTATTTTTCATATTTAAAAAAAAAAATTAGATAGTTCCTAAAAAATAAGGTGTAAATTAGTGAATACATGATTTTGAATGTTCAAATTGATTTAGTGCAGTTATATTTTCGTTAGCAGAGATAATGAATGTGCAATACATGAAAAATAGGTTAGAATGTTGACTATGAATTGAAATTCATAGACTATTTCAGCTTATCACTTGTTTTTATAATTATCATTTGTCTTATTTATTGTTCATGTGTGCGTCCGTGCATGCATGAGTGTGTTTGTGTGTGTGTGTGTGTATATTAAAATACATTTTTAAATATATGAAAAACTTATGCTTCACTCTAATTGATTGTGGATATGTCCCAATGGGGTTGTGACCCCAGTTCTGATACTGCTCAAGGTTATTATTGATACAACTCGGTTAACAGTAAAGTAGCTTAAATTTAATTGTTAAAGTAATTAGCATACTTTTTTTCCTTCTTATTACCCTCAGATTTCAAACTTTAAATATTGTAAATCCTGTGTTTCGACTGACAATCTGCTTATGGAAAAAATAAACATTACAAGTAATATTGTTTTTTTTTTTTTAACATATGTTTATTTTTCTGTAAAAAAAAATGGGACATTTTTGTAAGAATTCTCTTTTTACAGGCCGTTTGAGGCAGAACAGGATGAATTCCATCCAAAAGCAACCAGGACTCTTTTCATTGGAAACCTGGATAAGGATATTACAACACAGGACATTAGGAAACATTTTGATCAGTTTGGTGAAATTATCGTAAGTATTGAGTAAATCAAGTTATTTTTTAGATTTGTCCCATAAAATAATTATAGTTACTACAAAAAAAAAATAGTCCTAAATTTTCCATAATATTCTTGTAAAAGACTTATCCTAAAAGGACTTATTACTTAAATTAAGGACTTATCCTTTAGTTTGTTAACTTTGATTTTTCTTTTAGTTACATCCGATATTTAAATATCTTTGTAAACCTATTTCAAGCATTTTGTTATAATTACATTTTTTTAAATATACTGTGCATAAATTTTTTGTTTTAATGTGAAAAAATCAAGTTTAAGAGTGCTCATTTTTAAGTTTAAAAAAATACTTAGATGAATCAGAAATACTGAGAAAAAATGTTGCAGGCTCCTAATGCAATACTTCGTTTTGAATCTTACCAAACTTAGCTCTTAACTTTATTAAGGTATTCAAGACATTTTTTTTTCAGATATGAAGAAGCATTCTTTGTTATCTGCTTTAATATTGAGGTTAATGATCACTGACTTTATTGCAAAAGTTGTTCTTTTGTTTTTACTTGCCTACATGAAAATAGAAATTCTAATTATGACATTTTAACTGCTACTGATATTTTTATATACATAAATCTGAATAGGTAATTTAAATTGAAAATTTGAACTTTATTGCCATTTTAAAACAAATTGTGTGTAATAAAAATGTTGGCAATAGAAAACTTTCTCAAATGGCAATGTCACAATTCGATTACGTTATCAGCATATGATACTGACAATAAATTTTGCAGTTTTTTTTACTAGGAAAGTATTTCATTGAAAGCATTGAAGTTCTGCAACATATTGTGACAGTTTTATTGTGATTTAATAGAAACAATTTATATTATGACTTATCATTCAACAGGAGGTTAATGAATAACTCTATTTTGTTGTTTTTTTATAGTAGTACATTTTTAGACATTTTTTATTGAAGTATCTTCTACAAAAGTAGGGACTTATTTGTTATTATTATGTTTTTGCTTAAGGCACCACAGTTAAATAGCTATGTTTGTTTATTTTTTAAATATGAAGTTGAGTGTTACTCTGCTTTTTAGCTTATGCATGAACCATTCATTTGAATTTACATTTACTTTCTTTTCTTTTTCTTTATTTCTTTATAAAACATTTTTACTGTGGATTATTCTCAATTCATTGTTTTTCTTTGTAGTTTTTTATTGGCAAAGAATTTTTTTTTTAAATTTCAAATTGAATAAATATTTAATATTTACATGTTTATTATGTGCTAAAAGGAAGTGTAGTTTCAAAATGAGTGTGTCATCCGTAGGATATTGATATAAAGAAGCAGGGTACCTCGTCGTCGTACGCTTTCTGTCAGTTCTCGGATATCGGGAGTGTGGTGAGAGCAATGAGGAGCTTAGATGGCGAGCACATTGGAGGGAACCGGGTCAAGCTAGGCTTCGGGAAATCTATGCACACCAGCTGCGTTTGGGTTGACGGTGTATCTGGTAAGTTTTCTTTTATCTATTTAATCAATTACTTTATTTTATTTCTTTTTTTTTTAAAGATTTATAGTTTGAACTATAGATACATTCGTAATTGCTTATTTTTAGAAAAATGAAGGCTTTATTTATTATGGAATGAAAATTTTTTATTTTATATTTTCAAATTGACATTTTTCCTCATGAGAAAATATTAGTCACATTAATCTCTGTTCTGTATGGAGCTCTTTAATAACTTTCTGTTTTATTCTTTATTTTTCTGTCAATGTAGAATTATATTATTTGATCAACTTTCCAGAGATTCATTGTATCATAAATTTTTCAAGGTTAAAACTTTTTGCTCTCGTTAGTTATGTGTACCTTGTGAATTTTCATTTCTTCTAGAGTTTTCCTTCCATAAGCATTTTCAGCATTCCCTAATGTTTGTCCAAAAAGACACCTATATATACTAATAAATTTTGAAACCTCCTTTTAATTTAAGATCTTATAATCAAATACTGAATTAAATTTAATAATTATATGTTACTTAACTTTTAATTTGGATGTTTGTTTACTTCCTGGCTGAACCAGACTTTTTTCAAATTAAGTACTTTTTGGGCTAAATTGGAGATGTGCTGGCAGAAGAGGGACCAAATTATAAAACGTCTTTTCACTTTCCTATTTAATTTGTATAAAATTAAATTTTCATTAAATCATAACAAATGTATTAAATTAAATCTAACAGCTTAACGGTTTTCAAAAATTGAAATTTAGCTTTTAAAAGAAAATTTAGGAAAAGCTTACATGACACTTAAAAGTTTAACTTATTTTTACAATTGTAGATAGCATATGATCAAACTCTAGTCAGTAATGTTTATTTAGAGCCTTCTTTAGTTTTGAAAAACTCGATTTTTCCTGCTTTAATATTTTCAATTTTATATAATTAGACACATGTGCCAATTTAAATGACTTTATACATTTTCTTTTATAGTTTTAAGTTAATAAAACTTAAAAGTTAACTAGTAATAAAATGCCAAAGGTATTGATGTATGTTTTTGTTTTTACAGAGTCTGTTTCGGAGAAATATCTAAGCCAGCAGTTTGGTCAGTTTGGCCCGGTTTCTCATGTTGTTATTGATCGGAGTCGAGGGCAAGCTCTTGTTTCTTATGAGCAGGTAATATCTATATTTAATAAATTGAGTGAACAAAGAATAATAACAGATTAAAATAATTTTGTTTTTATAAAAAAATAATTAAATGCAAATAAAGTGAGAACATTTTCTTTCAGATTGCATATGCCCAGCAAGCTGTGAAAGAAATGAGGGGAGTAGTTTTACGTGGACGAAAGCTTCAGGTAGACTATGCTTCAAGGGAATGTCAAGAATCTTTCTATGACCACATGGAAAAGCAATCAACATCCTCTACTCATCAACCTTTTGAAAATAGGTATGCTTTGCTTTTCTGTCAATAAACATATAACATAGGATTGAGCTCCAAAAAAATAAAATAAAAATAAATAAATAAAATAAGACCTGGACCAATGTATTTCATAATGGTTTAAAGAAAACGTTATAGAAATTTTATTTTGAAATTAATATTGTTTATTGTTCCCACATATAAACACACGTATGCATGATCTTATGTGCCCATAAATAAATGAAACAACTATTCCTTTCTTTTTTTTCTTTGCCTAACAGAAGTTGAATTGATTTATTTAGTATTATTACTGTTACGTACACATTACTGTTTCAGCTTTCTTATATCTCTTGGATCCTTTTCATTTCTTCTTAATAGATCTTTATAAGTTTCATAAGGAATGGTCTTTTGTTTGTATAAGTCTTATGAGAAATAATATACGTACTTTAATTGCCTTTCTGCTTTAAAAAATTTCTTGTCGCCAGAGCTACATTATTACAATTCTTTAAAATATTAAGATATTGTTTTGTACTTTATGTATGCTTATATAGCTTTTCTTTTGTATGCATATATGACTTTTCTTTGTTGATATTTTATTAGCTTATTTTAATTGGTGTGGTGTCCTTGCCTACAGCACAAGTGTGAACAGTTCCCCCCAACAATCAGTGCGGGTGTTTGAGAGCCCTACCTCATCAGGGCCAGCTGCTGGGGGGACCCAGTGTCCAAGTGGGGCGGCAGCCCAAGGTAGTGGGAGATATGTGGGTGGGACAGGCTGTTGTTCAGCTCGCTACTCCTCCCGGGCTGCTAACACTTCTTTCCCCAGGGCCACCTCCCCCTCCAGGAGGCACTCTACCCTCTCCAGGTTCCAGGACTACTCTTCTCCTGGCCATGACTATGATAGAAGGACGACTTACAGGTACTGTCCTTGCTTCTCTCTCTTCAGTTATTTCCCTAGTTAAAATTCACTTGTGCCATTAATACTTTTATGGCATGAGATTTACCCTTTTGTCATTTGTACGGTTTAATTTAGATAAAGAATACAAATATTATTAAAACTTTTTCCATCTCTTAAGGTTTGGTTTGGATAGTATAATAAACCTGGGTGTATATTTTATTTGATATTCAATGGGCCTTTTTATTTTCCAGTTAATCAACAATTGTGTCATATTTTTTTTTTTTTTTGTCTAAAATTATTTGAACTGATAAATTTCAAAAATATATCTTTTTTTATAATACATTAGAATATTTGCCTTAGAGAAATCAAGCTATTGAAGATAACATGACACAACTTTTGGTTATTTCTAACAGATTGTCATAGGCATTGAATTTAATTTTCTAACATTCATATTCCATTAAATTTTTACAAAAAATATGTTTTAAGAAATCAATTTTTTAATATGACTATGATATGTGATCACTTCCCTCTCGCTTCCTTCCCAGGCTAGAGCTAAGTTAAGAGGTCATACCTTTTACGCTGTCATACCTTTTACCTTTTTAGGCTTCTAAATTATATTTTGTCATTTACTTTTAAAGATATCCATCTTTAATGAAACTTGGGAAATGTGCTTAGATTATGCAGCTCCTGTATGACACTTTTTTTTTTAGTAGACTTCATTTGATCATTTAAGAAACCTACTATGATAAATTACGGTTACCATAACCTATTCCTTAACTTGCTTCTTTATCTCTTTGTTTTATTAATATATTTATTTTTACAGTTATTTAGTTTCTTTCAGTATTATTTATTTTGGTTCATTTTCCTTCTCAATTATAACAATTCCATACAGTTTTTATTTCTTTTTTTTTTAAAGATTTATAGTTTGAACTATAGATACATTCGTAATTGCTTATTTTTAGAAAAATGAAGGCTTTATTTATTATGGAATGAAAATTTTTTATTTTATATTTTCAAATTGACATTTTTCCTCATGAGAAAATATTAGTCACATTAATCTCTGTTCTGTATGGAGCTCTTTAATAACTTTCTGTTTTATTCTTTATTTTTCTGTCAATGTAGAATTATATTATTTGATCAACTTTCCAGAGATTCATTGTATCNTTTTCTGTTCAGCTAAACCACCCCTTTTAAATGTTATGTTTCTCTGTGTAAATCTGAAATATTTATTTTATTAATAAACTAACTATGAGGAGATTTATTATTTAAACTTAAATATTAGATTGCAACATTGAAAAAATATTTTTTATACATACTTGAAATTTCAGGTAGTAAACAGTGCTTTTGATCCGTTTTTGCTTCATAATGAATTTAGAATTTTATTTCACATTTAAAATTTTTATACTTAATTTCATTTAGAAAAACTAAAAACTGCGGCCTGTAAAGCATTAACACTCATATATATGTATGTGTGTGCATATGTATTTTAGCGTTTGAACATTTTTGTATTTAGTAGGTAAGATCAGATAAAATATCAAAAATTTTTGGAAAAATCCAGTCATGAAATTAATCATTAGTATTTCCAAGGGTAACATATTTCTTCTAAAATGAACTTTATATTACTGTTCTTTGTGTGTGTACAGGGTTCATATATATGTGTGTATATATATTTTTTTTTTGTCCATTTTATTTTTGTAAAATGATTCCTGAATCATACCAGGTTGTTAGAGTCTGATGGGAAATGAAGTTTTGGATTTAATGAGGCTTTACTGTATAATGAAATGGTACTTCATTCATGTTAAAACTGATATTGATGACTTGTTTATGAATGTTATAATTTTCTGTCTTATATAAAAGTTATCAAATGTTTGATCTAAGTATTTTCATTTTACAGAAGTTATGAAGATGTAAATCAAGTTGAAGAAAACAATGCACCAACCCCAGGAACAGGAGACATACGGCACCTTCAAAAGGAACGTGTCTCTCTCCTTGAGCAGTTGGAGGACTGTACAAGCTCAGGTGAGGAAGGCACCAACCGAAGGCGTTGTAATAAGCATCGGCGGAGTGCCAGCGGGGAAGGGTCCCGTCCTGGGACACCACTCTGCGATGAGCGACCTGAGAACTTGGGTCCTGTGGAGCCAAGAAGACCAAGGGATTCTCGACCAAGCGAAGTCATTTCCCTCCCTCTCCCAAGGTTTGCCTCCCAGGTACTTAGTCCTCGGCCTGCCCCTCCTAGTCCCCCAGCTAGCCCTCAGACCCATTCCTCTTCCTCTGATTCCGAGCCTTCTCCTGAATGGGAGGAGCGGCTCAAATCCCTTGATGAGAAGTATGAGAAGTGGAGTGGATCCAGAGCAGGACTTACCAAACCAGATCCCTCTTCCCTGAGGGTCAGGCACAAGCTCCTTGACCTTGACCTCCATGAACTTCAACCATCAGAAATTGTTAAATCAGTTCTTGCCAAACGTTCTGTCTTTGATGAAGATTCTAAGAGATTAGAAAACTTTGGGGAGAAATATGAGCCTCGAGAGTTTGTTCCAGCTCGGTCTAGTTTATTACGTGGGAGATTAGATCTATCCCCAATGAGTTCCCCAGTAATTAAAAGCCCTTCTTCTCCTGCTGCCAAGGGCCTCCAATACCCATTCCCTAGCCATCCTCCGGTTCAGCCTACAACTAGTGTTGCCACAACCACAGCTCCAACAACTGCTACTGTTACTGTGGCTACCATGGAGGTTAAACCTTCTGTAACAACATTCCTCACCAACTGTAACCCGGCGAGGCAATTTCCTCTGCCCAAGATCTCATCCCCTCAGGCAGAGAAGTGTGAAGCCAGCCCTAGAACCCCTACCTCTAAGGTTATGCCTGTTCCGACTTCCACTGCCAAGTCTGTTATTTGTAAGTCGATTCAGGAAGTTAAGAAGGAGACACTGTCCTCCCATACCAAAGCAAAGAGTACAGCTCCTCTTAGGAGGGAGAGTTCAGATGACAAAAAAGAAGAGAGGAGAAAGTCAAGAGATGAATCAGTTGAAAGTGTAAAAAGTGTGGAGAGTGTCAAGCGGGAAGACACAAGTGAATGTGATAAAATTAAAGATGGTCAGATAACTGAGAGGCGAAAGAGCATCAGTGAAAAAAGAAGAAATAGTACTGAAATTAAAGAAACATGTGAGAGGCTAAAAGATTCTCATGATAAGAGGCGAGGCAGTTCAGAAACAGAATCTGACTCAAACAAAAAATGTGAAAAAAAGCTATTTGATGAAAATCATTTGGATATACCTAAACCGGTTCATGAAATTGAGAAAATTAGGAAAGTTTCAAACGATAGTGTTGAAAGGAGAAAAGAAAGCGAATCTAACATCCGACATAGCATAGACATTGATAAAAAGAAAGATGTCTTAGGCGTTAATTCTGAAAAGGATAGAAGAAGAAACAGGGAAAGCACTGAAACGACAGACAATCCTAAACATAAAAAAGTACCTGAAACAAAAAAAGATTCTGACACTGTAGATAAGAGAGAAAAAGATGATGATGTTAAAATAATAGATTGTGACCGGAAAAAGGACGCCTCTGAATCCTGTACTGTTCAGCAATTGAATAGGCACAAAGATAAGAAAGATCATCAAGATAGAAGGAGGGATGGTTCTGAACATTCTGATAAGAAGTCCGAGAGGATAAGTCCTGATAACACTGAAGTACACAGGATAAAAGAGAGAAAATCTAGCCATGATCTCAGTAATTCAAAAAAGCATCATGAAGATAGTGATACCAAATGTGACAATGTCAAACATAAAGATTCAGAAAGAAGAAAAAATTCAGAAAATGAAATTTCAAAAGAACATTCCTTGTTTAAAAAAGTATTTGGGTTTGCTGAAAGGGCTTATCATAACAAAGATAGGAGAGATTCAGATTCCACAGCAGTCAAAACAGATGACAATATTAAACATAAGCGGGATCACTCAGAAAAGGAAAGGAAGAAAGATAGAGAATCAGATCATTCTGAAACTTCATCTTCTAAGCACAGAACAAGAAAAAGTCCAGATCAAGTTGAAAGTAACCGGCATAAAGAAAGGAAGCATTCAGAATCTTCAGAAAAGCGGTCCCGGAAAGAATATGATTTGTCTGACGATCACAAACAAAAAGATGAACATGCTGAGAATTTCCATTCTAAATCACACAGAAAGGAGGAACGTTCAAAGGAAGGTGGGAAAAATACTTTTTCTACTGACCAGGAGTATTTATCAACTGGAAAACATGAAAGGCGAAAGGAAACTTCGCTTGAAGAGTTAAGGATATCAGAAGCAGACTCCAATGATCTCAAAATAAAAGATGGAGAATGCAAAAAAGATGATGTTTTCTTTGATAAGCGTAAAGATGAAAGTACTGAGAACAGACCTAAAGAAGAGCGAAGAAGAGATTCTGAAAAATACTTTGATAGGGAAAAGTATAATAATGATAGGTTAAAAAAGGAAGAAATTGATTTGTTCAAAGACCTAGACAAAAAAAGTGAATCATCAGATTTCATTAAATATAAACATGATCGACATTCAGACAGGAAAAAAGAATTACTTGAAAATTGTAGAATCAAAGAACAGAAAGACGAACATAGGCAAGATGTTTCAAAGCATAAAGATGACAAAAAAAATGATGACATTTTTGATGCTTTAAAAGCATCAGTTAAGGAAGATAACATCAGGTACCGTGATTATTCAAGACGAAAAGATAGTGAAAGTCAAGATCATGTGAGGATTAAGGAGAGCCTTGACAATAAAAAGAAAGAAGAGAAAGACAAGAAAAAAGAGCGAGAGCCTCAAGAGTTTATTTTTAAGAAAGTTCGAGATGTAGATGACAAAATCAGAGATCCTGAAAAAATGAAGCGTAAGAAGGATTTTGAAATTAATGAAACTAAAATGAATGGTGATCATGATGACTTCCTAGAAAATATTGAATCAAGAAAATCTAATTACGAAGAAGAAGTTAGAATAGACCCCATTAAAAAGGATAAAAAGAAAGATAGAAACAACACCTGGCCAGCAACAATTGGTTGCAAAAGGAGGCTTAGTTCACAAGATAGCTTAGATATTGTAGAGGATGCTAAAAGAAGCAAGCCAGAAAGGAGAGATTCTAAAGATAGTGGTAGGAGCAGTGGTAGCAGTCGCAAAGGAAGTAGTGAAAAGCACAAGGGCTATACCAAACTTTTGGAAGAAAAAATCAAGGAAGACAAGGAGCATGAACAGCGTAAAAAGGAAGAAATGCTTCTGGAAACGGCTGAGAAAAGCGATGAGAAAATTTTGAAACCAGTTATTAGAAAAGAAAAAAGAAATAGCAGTGAAAAAAGGAAAGAAGATAGAAAATTCAAAAACCGTCCTAGAGAAAATGGTACAGCCAGTGAGAGTGATTTGGCTAGTGGTGATGAGGAAATCAATAAAGCTAATAAGAGACAGCAGCATTCAATATTTGATATTGTTGATGATGAGCCTGCATACATTTCAATGTATGATAAAGTTAAAGCTAGATCAACCAAGAATATGCAGAAGCAAGAGGAAGAAAAGAGGCAAGAGAAGCTTAAAGAAAAATTCCATCAACTGAAGGCTAGTAGAGCTAAAAGAGAAGAGAAAAAGAGGTCTACTTCTTATGATGAAGACTCTGACTCTGAGAAAGGCAGCAGTAGACGTCAAATTAAAATTCTTATGACTAGCTCTGAAGATGATGCCTGTTCAGAATCTGATGTCAGAATTAGATCTAGAAAAATCCTGTGTGATACTTCTGAAGATGATACATTGTCAGTGAATGTTCCTACAAGAACTCATGTATCAAAATTTTCTGAATACGATTCTAAGTCATCAAGGAAGATAATATCTGATGTTTCAGAGGATGATGTAACTGTTATTAAACATAGTACTCCTAAAATAAAAGCATCAAGAAACATTTCTTTTGAGTGTGATATGAAATCAAGAAAAATTATGTCAGATACATCTGAAGATGATAATACTCGTCAAAACATTCCTAGTATAACTCGTCCGAAACCATCAAGAATACATTCAGATGAAAGTGAAGGTGATCTAGGTTTTGAGGATTCCATTAGAGCTGAATCTGGTCTGATGTCTATTAAAGCACCTTTTGTTGGACCGCCAGTGAAGATAACTGAAGTTTTTAATAGCAGACCAGTTGAAATGAATCATTTTACCAGCCCTGATCATGAACAAAAGCATCAGCTACAGTCATCTCCAGAGTCTTTGCGCAGGATTTCTTTAGATAGTTCAACTTCTGAACAACCTAGGAAAAAATCTCACAAGAAAAAACAGAAAAAGAAAAATTATGAAGTTTCAGAGGATGGTACCATCATCATTCGAAAACACTCATCCAAAAAAGAGAAGAAAAAATCTCATAGAGATAATGACGATGAAGAAAAGAAGTCTCGTAAAAAGAAAAGTGAAAGAGAAAATTCATCTAATAAAAGAGAAGACAAATTTGAAGATATATTTGGACCATTATCTGATGATTCTGAAAAAGCTGCAATGAGTAAGTGGCAAGTTTCCCAAGTTTATGGCTCAGATTCTGAGTCTGAAAGAGAAAACATCCGAAAAAGGGAAAAGAAACGGAGAGAGAAGAAACAAAGGGAACTAGATGAAGCTGTGCGAGCATTGGAAACTAAACTCTTAGATACTTCAGCAGACATTATTGATGAACCCATAAAAACTAAGAAAAAGAAAAGGAAAAAGTCTAGGGATGAAAAAATCAAACATCATCGCATAGTGGATGAAGAATCAGCTTCTCTAGTAAGTAAAGATCATGAACCACCACCTCAAACTTTAAAAATTGAAACTGAAGATGTAAAGGAATTAGAACAAGAAATAAAACATGAAACTGACAATGAAAGGGAAGATGACGATGATGAAGACAAAGATGATAAAATGGTGATAGATTTTGAAGAGAATATTTGTAAGGAAGAAAGTCCATCATCAGTTGGCAGGCAATTGACACAACGTTCTTCCTCCCTTTCAAGTCTCCTGGACAGTCCTATGCAGACTGCAGTTCAGCACAAGAAGCCAGATATCCCTGGATTTGGTTCTGAAGTGGATGAAAATATTCATGAAACTGCAGTAAAAAGCATTTCAGAAACTGTTCTCGAAGATCAGTCATCAATTACTTCCCAGGAGAAATATGATGAAAAAACAAAACAAGATGATCAATCCCAATCAGAGGAAAAGCAAACACCTGTTATTTCTCAAGAAGAAACTGAAGATGCTGTTGCAGCGCTTTTAATTGACACATTTGGAAGCATATCTGGTTTTGAAAGGTACTCTGAAGACACTCCAAAGCCAGATACACCAGTATCAGAACCTGACTTGCAAATAGATACTGACACTGAAGATGCTTTTGATCAAACAGAGTTTCCAAAAGCTCCTAGAGGATCCGATGAAGAACAAACACCATTTTATCAGGCAAATGATACAAGGGAAGGTTTAGAAGAGAGAATAATGCCTCTTGCATGCCCTACAGAAACTCAGCCAGAAAATGAAATAGATAAATCAAGTAAAACAGAAATTGCTCATGCTGAAGTTAAAGAAGAATTATTAAAAAATCAGGAGTCTAAAGCCCCAGAAAATATCAAAAATAGCTTAGAAGAAAAAGATAAAATAAATATGTCTGTTGATGATAATAAGATCAAAGATGAAAAGATTGAAATAGAAAAATCAGTTGAAAAAGATGAAAAAATTTCAAAAATTGATGATATCACCATTAATGAAAATAAGGTTTTATTAGAAACAGAAATTAAATCTGAAGATATTAAAACTTTGCAGAAGATACCTGCAATTGAACCAATTCCTACTGAAGAAAAAATGTTGCAAAAGATAGTCACCCCCATTGAGCCATTTGCTCCTAATGATAACATCAATCCTTCTCCAAAGATAATACCAATTGAACCAGTTCCACCAGCTGAATCTAAGCCAATGGTCTCCTCTCCAGAAATTTCTGTTCATAATGAGAATAAGTCTGTAGAAAAAGTTATTTTGAAAGAGCCAGAATCTTTGATTGAAATAAAAAAAGAGGAAGCTGAACCAGATGTACAGATTATAGAAGTAAAGGAAGAACCTAAATCTGACCCTGCTCCTATAAAAAATGAACCAGTTGTTCAAAAATCAGATGTTATAGTAAATAGAGCAGAAGTTATTCAGCCAAGTTCCACCAAGCCTGTTTTATCAGAAAAATTAGCTGAACCTAAATCACCTGTTGTAATTCCACCACCTCAACCACAAATTTTTCCAAAAGCAGAAAAAGTTGTACATGCTGGAATTCCTGTTAGTCATACTACTGTTCTAGTCCACCAAGCATTACAACAGCCTCAAAGTGCACAGTTAGTAAAACCTCTTACAATTCAAGTTATAAATCATCCTCCTGCCCTGAAGCCATTAGAACAACCTATTTGCTCGAAGCCTAATCCTGCAAATCACAAACTAAACAGCCCTCCTTCTGTTCTCACATCTACAACTCAAGCGTCATCGTTTCAGCAAAAAACTTTACCTACAACCCAATCGCAAGTTGCAAAAGTTACGTCTTTTCAAGGAATTAAGCATAGTAGCCCTATAACACATCTTGTTTCTCCTCATATTCCTGTTAAACCAGCCACCCAAATAACTCTTCAAACTCCTCAACTGACTCCAATTTCAAAAAGTAATGCTGGTTCTTCTCCTCGACCTTTGGTCGTTCATACAATTCAGAATCATTCTACACAGAAGCAGCAACTACATGTTGTGACATCCAGCTCTCAATTACCACCTCAGCCTCTTAGTCCTCAAAATTTGAAAGTAATACGTCCAGTTCAAACCCAGCCCGTTGTTAATATTAGGCCACCTCTTTCCCCTCACAATATCAGACCTGCTGGGGCTGCTCATTCTGCTGCTGTTCCCCTTCTTCAGACAGTTAGTGGGAATGATTTACTGAGTATGCAATTCCCCATTCGCTCTCCACTTCCCAAAGTCAACCATGACTTAGCAAATTCCCATGTAATTCAAGGCCCAAAACAAGTGGCTCAGCCAGAGAAAGTAATCAATTTATCATCTAGCCAATCTACTGACCAATCTTCTTCAATAACCCTTCCTCAAAAATCTCCAACTCCAATTATTGCAAAACCTTCTGATCAAGTTAATTTAGTTCAAGAAAATAATATTGATGGAAATCATATAATCCAATGTAATGATAAGAAAGGCTTGCAAGAAAATATTATCTCAAAGTCTGAACCACCATCATTAATTATGCCGTTGTCATTAACAAAGCCTGGAATTCAAAATAAAACTGGAGAATTTCAAAATGAGAATCCAGTATCATTAATGAAACCCAGTAATGATGTTCAACCTATTCGGTCACCAGTTTTTGAACCAAAATTAGTGAAATCTGGCTCTGATGACCCCAAGCCTCTTAATGCTGTTATTCAAGATCTTACCATCAGAGCTGCTTCAAAGGCTTTAGGAAATAAGCCCTCTCCAACTTCAGTTATTCCTGAAATTAAGTGTGACACTGCTAAACCTCTTGAACAAGTTGTCAGGGAATTGCAATTGAGAAAGAAGGCAACAGTAGCTCCTGTTGAACCCGAAAAACCAACATCTCCTAAGCTGGATATAGTTCCTAAAGGAACGATTGAGTTAACTAAGAGTGATTTACCATTAGAGCAAGATGAAGACATAGAAGAATCTGTAAAAACAGAAATTCCAAAAATAGAAATAAATGCACCATTGGAGAAGATTGAAGATGAGATAAAGAAACCTGAAGAAAACAAAGGCACTGACGATTTAGTAAAAATGACAGAAGAAGCAAGAACAGAAAAAGATGAAAAGTTAAATTCCCCTCCTCCTTGTTCTAATAACCCAGAGCCTAAACTTACTCCTATACCTGTCATTCCTGAACCTAGCACTCCCAAATCCTTCAAAGACTCTGACCTGGATTTTCCTTCATCAGAAGAAAGAGGTAATTATTATCCATTATTCTTCATGAAATCAGTTTTAAGTTCTGTGCATTATTTATGTGTTTTATTTTTTTAGCTTCCCCAGAGAAAACTTCAACTGTGATATCTGGAAGGGGTCGCGGAAGGGGAGGAACTCGAGGTAAAAGAGGCCGTGGAGGATTCGGGAGAGGTCGAGGACGTGGAGCTTCTTCTACTATCTGTCACACTACTCCAATCAGACCACCAATCTCTACTCCTGCTGATGTTTATGAGTTTAGGGATGACTCTGAAGAGGAAAGACCTCGGCTTATTCTCACTATCAAATCTGAGCAGGCCTCTTCCCAAGCTTCTACTCACAATGCTCCATCCACTAGAAAATCCAGGAGATTGCAGGTAAAATTGGTTTCATTTTTATTATTTTACTAACCGGTCTACTTTACCAAACCTTTTCTTCTGTGGGTGCATAAAACCATTGGCCCCTTGGCAGTACGATATTAAGTATAAGGGTAAATAACCCTACCTTAATTTAATTTGGGTTGATAAAATTTATGACTCACATTTATATAAGGGTTACTTCACTCTATACTGATCTTTGATTTATATTAATTTGAGTTTAAGTTAAAGTTATTATATGAAGTTACATTACCCTTGGAGCTAGATAGACTTATTGTAAAATGGAGACTCCAGATTTTTTCGTCCTCTCCTTAATCTTTTACATTGATTAGAAAATTGGGTTTAGATGTGTTTGTATGTGTGCGAGTACACATTCTGTCTGCATACCTTGGCTAAATACTTTTATATTAGCATATGCATGTTGTTTATATTGCTCAGCGCATCTGGGTAAACAAGTCATAATTAAATTAACAATTTCTTTAAAATTTAACACAGATTCCATGCTTTAGCACCTAAATTACAACTTTTTTTTCTTTTTCTAAATTATCATTCAAATTTAATATTTTAAAGAAATACCTTCAGTTTAGTGCTAAAGGAAAAGAATGAGAAAAGGAACCTAAAAGTCTTTGAAGTGATTAAAGATAATTTACAAGAATATAAATCTTATCAATTAGTATAAGATAAATTTAATACTTTTTCCTTCTCAGTAATCGGACTTAAAAACCCTTTTTTGAATTTCTTTACAGGAAAAAGATGGAACCAAGAGTATAGTTGATGATGTAGTTGAAGAAGTTGTGCGTAGTTCCGGAAGGCCAGGAAGAAGAGCTACAAGAAGTACAGCACCATTATTGTCAGTTCCAACTACTGTAGAAACTACCAGAAAGTCTCCAAGGAGGAAGCAAGCTCGTGAACGAATTCAGGAAAGATCTCCTACTCCACAGCCTGTTTCATCGCCACAGCCTGTTTCCTCTGTTGGTTCTCTGGGAGCTTCCAGTCCTCAGCCAGCTGTCAGCCCTTCTATTGGTCAACCCATTAATCTACCCGCATCCCAGTTATCTCAACAATCAAACCCAACTGCTTTATCGACACCTACTGTAGTTCCACAACCACAAAAAGAACTGCCTCTTCAATCACCACCCCCACCTCAGCCTGAAAAAGATAAAGAGCTAGTTGAGCCCCTCCTTAAACCTCAAAATGATCAGATAGTTAATCAGCAGAAAGATCTAGTGCCTCAGCAACAACCTAGGGACTTGAAAGTTGCTCCTCAGAGAGAACAGCTTCAGCAACCTCAGACCACACCTTTCATTCATCATCAGCCGCCTTTACAACAAAAACCTCAGCCACAATCACCTGTTGTGCCAAAACCAATTCAGCAATTAATCAAGTTACCTCCGAAGCTTCAGGTTCACAAGGGGGATCTAAAAACTGTAATGACCCACAGGAGTGGAAACCCTGGCGAACCCACGAACCTCGTTGACCCTGTAACTGGGCTTTTGATTCCAATGAGGGAAGGGGAAGAAGGACAATATGTTCCAATGGGAGGTGATGGTGGAGAACCACCTCCTGAGAAAAGACCTCGAATGGATGATTCAATCAGTAAAGCACTTATTGCTACTGTACGACCAAGTGTAGTTCGTCCACCACAACAACCGCATGTAATACCAAAGCCTCCTTCACCTCCACATTTGCCTCAAAAGGTAATTAAATTTTAATTTTATTTTTAATGTGAAATACAAAGTTTTTATTATATTTATTTTATTTCNTTCTGCTACTAAAAGCCGAACACCAAGATTTATGTTGAAACACTGAAAATTGTGGTCACTGAAGCATTGACGAACAGACACAACACACACACAGACAAACGGCCAAAGGGACGAACGTATATATCGTTACAGAAATAATATGTGTACTAATTATTAGATGATTTTAGTTGGGGTTCGGTCAAGATAGATCCAAAAAAAATACAAATTTAAAAAAAATTATTTTTCTTAAATTTGTATTTTTTTTTATCTACCTTGACCGAACCCCAACAAAAATCATCTAATAATAATACCTACGGTCAAAAAACTCTCCATTTTAATAATAATGTTTTTTTCCTCAGCCCATTGTAAGCAATCCAGTTCCCCATCCACCGAAAGCTCATCTTCTTCAGGCTGTATCAGCAGCTGAACGTGCTAAGATCATAACTCCTCCCCGGCAGAAGCTTATACCACAACAGATACCACCTATTCAAGCTCCGAAACCACCACCCACTCCTCTTACACCAAAAGCTCACATTCTTCAAGCAATTGGCAATGTAAGGACTGTTTGTAACTTTTTTTTTTAAAGTGTTAGTATTTATTTGTCATTACATTTTTTAAATTTATTTATATATAATCCCCATAGGCCCAGGCAAAAGAAGGTATTATTGGTTCTCCAGCTCCTCATCAAGGTTCTATCTTGACTGGTTCTGTAGCTAGTCCTCCTCTTCGAGCTCATCCTCAACCCATCGTCACAGGAGCCAGCAGTGGGCGGGTATGTTTTTCAATAGTATTTAAAATGAATCATTTTGTATTATTAACCTTTTTAAAAAAAAAAAAAAATTAGGCTTAAATGAAACATTCTTTTATATAAACAATTAATGAGAGGGAATAGAATAATAAAATCTATCTATCCCAGCCTGTTCCTGGCTGGGACAGATAAATTTTTTTTATTCTATTCCCTCTCATTAATTGTTAAAAATTTATGTGGGATAATAAACCACAACCAAATAAATATTTACATTCTTTTATATCTTCAAATGGAGAATTTTTTGACCGTATATATTATTATTAGATGATTTTAGTTGGGGTTCGGTCAAGGTAGATCCAAAAAAAAAAATACCAATTTAACAGAAGTGTTTTTTTTAAAAAGATTATCTGCCAACGTTTCGGCTTACATTGTAAGCCATCTTCAGGGCTGCCTATCATGAAGACGAGAGAGGACATCCTGCCCCTAAGTTCACATTTCCATGACTGAGAAGAAATATCTCTCAGGTATGTAAGCCATATCTGAAGATGGCTTCCAATGTAAGCCGAAACGTTGGCAGATAATATTTTTAAAAAAATACTCTTTTGTTTAATTTGTATTTTTTTTTTTTTTTTTGGATCTACCTTGACCGAACCCCAACTAAAATCATTTAACAATTCTTTTATATCGTTCACTTAAAGAAATAAAATATTTTCATTTTCTATCTTTTATTATTCAGGTACTGTCTTCAGTATTTTTTGTTTTTCATTTATTTTTAGCCTTTATATATATATCAATTATATTTTTTAGTAATATACTAATGCTAGCACTTACCCCTTTCTTCTACAATTTATGATGTTTTCATCTGTTTTAAAATTAAAAACAAATGTTCTTTGTCTATACGTCTTGTCTTCTATTGCCTGCATGAAATGGTCTGTGTGATCTCTATCTGGCCAAATGTTTTTATATACACACAAACATTTAGCCTGATAGAGATCACACTGATATGACCATTTAATAAAAACTATGATTGTTTAGAAGACAAAGAATATTTTTTTAATTTTAAAATATGTGACATCATAAATTGATGGAATAACTGTGTATCCATTTAAAAAGGGGGACTAGTATTAGTATATTATTAAAAAATTAAATTTGTGTGTGTGTGTGTGTATAGTGTCAAACAATTTCTTGTTTTTAGACTTGATAATGGGTAACAGAGCCCAAAACAAATTAAAAAATAAATGAAAATGAAAAACAAAAAATACTGAAGATAGAATTGCCTATTATTCCCAAATAAAAGCTTGTGCAATGTCTTCATTATAAAATAAAATAATATTTTGAACAATGGCAAGTTTCATTTAGGCTTTCTAGGCACACACTTAACATAAATGTGTTTCTTCCCATCTGAACCTATCAGTAACTAACTTATGCTTATATTTAAAAGCTTTTTCCCTTGTAATACATTTATTAATTTATACTTATTAAATATAAAATAATTACTTTCTTTCTCTTGAAACTTCTAATGTCCTGATATAATTGATATTAGTACCACTTATCCTACTACTAATACAAAAATTACTCTTTGAATTAAAAGAAAATATAACAAATTGTTTAAGTATCATCTTTAAAGTATTCCTTTATCGTATTTGCTAATCGATTTTAGAAATAAATAAACTGACATTCACAGAACTGACTTCTGCTTATTTTGAATGGTATTAGTTTTGTGATTAATTTTATTGAGTTTGTTTTATTTATTTAATATTGGTTTGATTGTTTTTATGAATAATTAAATATATTATTGACTTTTCTTTTTCTAGTACTTGATTAAGGGTCATAGTGAACCGCCTGGTGGTCGAGTCGCCCCTGAAGGTGGCTGCATTGTTGCCCCAGCACCATCACCTCAGCCACCTCCTAGGGGACAAGTCATGCAAGCTGGTCTCCCAGTTCCTGCTTATGAAGCTTCACTGGTATGTTTTATCTTGTATATTTTGTTATCTCTGTGTGTACTTCTATTTAACTAAAAATCTTTTCTTTTTTTTTTCCTTTTTTTTTTCTTTTTTTTTTGCATCCCTTGTTTAAAAAAATTTTCTTTCTCAAACTCTACCTGCTTGGGTTAATTAATATTAAATACTAACAAACTAACAATTTAACCAGTTATTGTCAAGGTTCCCTTGTCTGGGTTATTGTATATATAAATTTCCATTTTCCATGGTCCATAAAATGAAAATGAGAAAGGAGGGGAAGGTTTCACCATAATGATGTATAAAGAACTTGTATTTTAAGCTGACAAATTAGTAAATATGTATATCCAGTATCCCCTTGTTATCTGAATATATGATTAGAAATAGGAATTCATAAGAATGTAAGCAATCCATTTGCATTAAATTACCTTCTAAACAATTAATGTTTTCTAAATCCATTTGATTTATACTCCTGATCATACTCAATAAATTTATCCATAATTTATGAATATTAGTTTAAATCTAGATCTTAAACGATAGATTCTATAATAGTATTTAACTAATAATTTCATTATAATATTGTCTTTGTTGGATATTGGAAAAGCAAACATCTCCAATAATTTTACATCTTAACTATGTTTTTTTTTAAAAGGATTTGATAACTAAATAAAGTAACTCCTAATGAATCCTAGACATAGGAGAACAAGGTAATTTTTAGCACCTTTTTGATTTTCTTAAATTTGGTTTCCTTCTCAATAAATTTTTTTGAACGAATAAGAAAAATGTGACAGATTTGTGAATTCTTCAAGGGTTATTATTTAATTTTGATGTTTTGTCATTTCAATTATATTCTTGTTTCTAATGAGTAAATAAATTTGTCAGTGAAAAAAAAAATTAAATTTATTCATGAAAATTTTGGGTCTTTTTTTCTATAATTATTACTAACTTCAGTTTGGTACTCCTTATATTTATTTGAAAATAAATGTTTTTGATCTTATGTACTAGGATCATTTGTTGAATCTATGAGTAACCAAAAAAAAAAAAAAAAAAAAAAAAATGTTTTATCTCAATCAGTTACTCTGCTTAGCTTTTTCCCTTAATAATATTTGAATTTTTCCAAATTCAAGCTTTATGTACATCTAACAAAGTATAAACAGACCAAATAAACATTCTTCTAACATTCTTCCAGTAAGCCATTGATTTATTCAATTTATTTATTAGGTGAAATAATTTTCCTTAATTATTACTTTTAACTAATATTATATTCCCAAAAATTTTGGTTCGAAGTTCTTTAAACAGCCTTTGCAAAACACTCTTTGCTTATTAGATACATGCACCTAGCTTATCTTGAAGGTGTTAATCAAGTGGTTTACAGCTCATACATTTTCTGGTTATATTCTCATTCACTTAATATTAAGTAAGTAAAATGATTTATTTTCATTTTTA
Source organism: Oncopeltus fasciatus (assembly GCA_000696205.2). Taxonomy (NCBI): domain Eukaryota; kingdom Metazoa; phylum Arthropoda; class Insecta; order Hemiptera; family Lygaeidae; genus Oncopeltus; species Oncopeltus fasciatus. The sequence goes on from KZ807079.1 coordinate 246,095, forward strand.
ATTAAAATGAATAAATGCCAATTTATAGGACATTAAACTAATACTGGAAAGAATTGAGCAATTTTAATGATTAATGTTTCTTGAATAACTATAAATAGGGTTCAGTTAATAAATATTAGATAGTGTAGTATTTATTGTATTGAATTAATGGTGTTGGTGATGGTTTGCCATTGGTTACTAACAGCACGGTGTGGTGGCGGAGCTTCTTCCTAATCCCCAGTGGCCAAGACAGCAGAGTCCACCTCCTGCTCACCAACATTCAACCCAGACCCAGGTAATACTCTTCTCCACTAACCAGCTTGTACCTAGTCTTCATAGCTAATTAACATTCTTTTAATAAGTTTGTTGCTTTGGGCTGGTTTTTAAAAACTCCTTTGGTCTTGCCAGGTACCATTGTGACTTGAAAGCTGCAGCTAACTTGCTGTAAAGTCTAAAAAAGTGATTTGGGGATTTTGCTCACGCTTATGGTCTATGTGCTCACGCATTTTGGCAAATTCGGGTTCGCAGTAGGGTAGTTTTTCCAGATGCAGGATTATCGATCTTGCTCTCCTACCCTTGCTAACTTTTGGGAACCCATCTAGATAGACAATTCTCATCAATCTGAGAGGCCATCAGCCTTTCTCATTGGGTAAGAGCAGTCCTCTATTAGAAGGGAGCTCACTAACCTCCCTCTGGCACACTAGGGTCATGACTACTACGCACCCTGGCAGGGAAAGTAATAGTTAATTGAAGAAACTCCAAGACATATTGGTTTCCTAATTTTAAGGATTCTTTTTATTATTTGTGTGTGTTTTATATATATATATATATATATATATNTGGTAATAGATTATTGTAATGTGAGTGATCTATGAATGAAATATATAAGAATCATTGATATAAAACTTAATGGTTGTAAACTCTGGCATTGTGGTGTTCATGACTGTTGCATTCTTCTAATCTGTAATTAAATCTTTTTCTTATCTACTACTTATAACATGATTTTGCATGCCTACTAATGTTAGCCTTGTTTTTATTTAATTATGTTCTTAAATAATTGTATAACAATCTATGATTTTGGTCATGCAATAAAGCCTAATTCTTATTATTACATTTTACTGTCTGAAAACTCAGAAAATTCTGCATTTTATGGAATATGTTGCCTAGCTAGATATATAAATATTTTACTCTCCAGCTAAGTGGACACTATCTTTTTGAGTTTATCAACACTGCTCATGTAACCTAATTGGAAAATGCCATTTGTATTGTAATTATTTGCGGTAAGAGGAACATTTTATCCTTTATAACCAAGGAATAAATTTTGCATCTCTGCTTCATTTTTTGAAAACCTTAATTAGCAGCACTTAAACTTTTCTTATTATTTTAATTTAAATTATTTTTTTGAGTTGGAATTATTAATGGTTCATTCCTCTTATAGATACAAACCACTGACTGTGAATGGTGGTTAAACTAACTGAAGTCAGGATACTTAAAAGTTTTTCTACTGTTTCACTCTTGGTCCATTATCAAATATTGTTCCTATATCTTTTATATTAATATAGATTTTTGCTTTCCACACATTTGGAATGGGGGCTCCCCCAGACTCTTCCTTAACAAATTTTGTTTTGATATGAGTAGATCAGTTTTTTTTTATTAGTTAGTTAGTGCTATCTTGAGTCTTTCAAACATACAGACTGTTATGTATTCTGACATTATCAGAATAGCAGTCTGATGTACGTTTCTTTGGCAACTGATCATGGCAATGAAATATGGACCAGTTTCTTAATGCCCAATACTAAAAGAACAATTTTGGAGTTAAATAATTTTTTCCCCTTCCCCTAATGTTATATATTTTAGCTCTGTAAAATACCTATAATAAATTATTATAATTTAAATTATGAGCTTTGGCAAGTGTCAATTTAGCTTCATAGAAAGCTTATGTATAAAGATTGTTTGAGACTCATCTTTTTTTTCTTTTCTTTTAGGGTGACGTGGTACAGCATGTGAATTACCCTGGGCACCATATCCAGCCTGCCCATAACGTCCACCACTCGCAGCTCATGTATCAACATTACATCCGGAATGCTACCCTTGGACCACCTAATTCATACCATCGACCACCAGGTAAACTAGTTTGCTTTTTAAATTCTATTAATTAATATCAATTTCTTATTTCTTAAACCATTTATTTTATATCTATTTAGAGTAGAGATGATATTCTTATTAATCTGGATGTCCATTAGAATTATTCATTTCTCAGTTCATTATGTGTGGGTATGGGGAGATTTAAAAAGAATAACTTTTAGAATTATGCTTGTTTATGTCAGTGGGCCTGTGAATAGCTGGTATCCATCAAGGGAGTATTTTTGGGGAAACTAAATTTCATTTTCTAAAATCTTTCATGTGACAAAAATTTATAATTATTATTACTTTTATTCAATATAAACTTGGGGATATCTTCTTAAAAGATTTTAGATTGGAGAAGATTAGATAATACAAATAATATAGGTACAATATATGCATACTTTTTTATTATTAATGTGTCTGGAAGAAAAAAATTAGTTGATGTATTAATTTTTTTTTTTTATTATGATTTTGTTAGATTAATTTTTTACGTTGAAACATGTTGGGATTTTTCTTTCAGGTAGTATAAAGGAGTCTGAAGACGGAGCAGGGCGAGGATCGCCTCCTCTTGAACTGAGCAGGAGACGGACCTCTCCTCATGACCGGACGACTGATTCCCCTCAAGTGGCAACTCTTTACGGGAGGCCTCACCTTTACCCGCCCATTGCACACAGGCCAGCACCCTCATCCACCAGGCTGCAGATTGCAACCCCACCTCATGCTAGTCAAGTCCCTCCCCAAGCCGATTCCCTACTTGTTCTTCTCCAGGTAAAAATAGATATCTACAATGGATTAACTTATATTAGAATTATATTACATGATAATTATATCTAAGCAAGGCCTTTCTAACATATATGCATTTTCTAAAGCATTTGTCTGATGTAGAAAACAGAAAACATTTAATATAATTATTTGCCATTTAATTTTGGTACCAGTAGGAGCAAAGTTTAATTTAATGTATTTTGAAAAGTATTTTTGATTTTATTATTTTCGAAATTGAAGAAATAAGATTTTCTATTTTTTTTATCTACTATAATCCTATAGAAACATTAAACATTTATTAATAATTATTTTTTAAATTGTTTTAGCGGTATCCTGTGATGTGGCAAGGCCTATTGGCCTTAAAAAATGATCAGGCTGCAGTTCAAATGCACTTTGTCTTTGGAAATCCGTGTATAGCAAGGGACTCTCTCCCTGTTAACAGTGATGGCTCAACACCTCCCCTCAGGATAGCTCAGAGGATGAGGTTAGAGCAGTCTCAAATTAACGGTGTTGCGAGGAAAATGCAGGTAAGCTCCTTTGAATTCTATAATTAATTAATAACTTATTTGTATAAGTGTTAGATAACATTCTAACAATCATCTTTAACCCTGTGGAGTTAGTGCTTCTCTGTTAAAATAATGAGCCGTGCAGAGCCCAGAATGTGACGAGGCTACACCTCTTATTATCCTTTCATACCATTGTACACAGAATTTATTATTCAAATTTGGTATTCAACAGAACAATCAATATTTTATAAAGAATAATTTTATTATTGTAATAATTCTACTAATCTAAGAATACACTTAAAAAATTATAAAATTAATTTGAATTCTGTAATTTTTTAGGAAGAAAAATAATTTAAAATGTTATTTCTCAATTGAAAAATACAAAACATATTTTGAAGCTAATTTTTAATATAATGCTGTGTACTGCAAGGTTTACAATCCATTTTTTATTTACGACAGTTTCTTTCATTCAATTATCATATTATAGAAATGCATAGACCAATAAAAGGTATCCGATTGATTGAGCAGAATGACTCATCTTTACTAAAATGGCATAATGGTAATAGATTATTGTAATGTGAGTGATCTATGAATGAAAAATATTTTCTTCAGTGCGTGTATTAAAATGTTGTCCTATTAGTTTCTTGCCCTTAATTGCATTCCATTTTGACATTTTAATGATATATAAACAAATTGGATTAATAGCAAATATTGAAGAATTAGAGCTTTATAAAAATTATTTAGGACAACAGCTTCACCATCTGATCCAATTGTAATTGTTATAAAAATACTTCAAAATTCATAGTAGAAAAATGGAAAAAAAAAATGTTACAATAATAATATTGCTATAAGTATTATACAAAGTAATAGAGGAAAACTTATATTTAAAAATTGTTTATACCCTTCTATAAGTGCGCATAAATCATTCACTCCCTATCGACAAAAAAGAAGAATAATAAATTTAAAGCAGTTATCCAAGCAAGCCGACCAGGATTTCACTCCAAAGCACACTTAAATCCCATTTAAATGTGTAATATTTTTATTCATATAGATAAATCACTTTGATGACTTATTATTCTATTATTTGTTGAGTATAATTAAAAGTATTAATACTTTGATTTCATAGTATTAAACTATACAGATTCACTTAGTTTGCTCACTTTATAAACTCTTGTTTTTTTTAGGATCATTAACACAAATGAAGTCCAAAAAAAATTTTTTAATTAAATTTATTTTGGAAATAACTATTAATTAGTGTTAAGAAGGGCTTTGAGTGATCTAATTTTTTAATGTTGGCAATAATTTAAAGTTAGTTTTTTTTTTTAAATTTACCTAACTTCTTTTTTGAATTACCACTGTTTAGAGATTACAGTTAATGAAACGGTCATCAACAAGCCTGTGATTTAATTTTATTTAGACTTTAGACGGTCATTATAAATTTTACATTCACCTTTCTTTGGAAAAACTGACTAGAGTATGTGTTTTATATGGCTTCTCTCAGCAAAATTTTATAATTTACAGTATTTTTTAATTTAATTACTATTCATTTTGTATTGTTTATAAACATATCTTGAAAAATGACTTATAAGTCAGCTATAATTTCTATTTCCTTACCTTTCTTCTGGATCTACTATGCAGATGTATTCATTACGTCTGATGAGAAAGTTTGTTGATTAATAAGTTTTATATTTATTGAAAGGAAATATTCATCCATTAATTAATTATGAAACTGTAATCAGTTGTTTATTTTTGAAGTAATTTTAATTTATTATTTTCAGATGAACAATGAGCACTGTATGCTTCTTGCATTGCCGTGTGGGCGAGACCCATTGGATGTTCTCCAGCAGAGTAATAACCTCAAGTGTGGATTTATCACCTACCTCCAGCAAAAACAGGCAGCAGGCATTATAAATGTTGCAGGCCCTGGCAATCAGATGGTATGCTCTTCTCCTTTTTGTGCTGAATTAAATATAAGACATTATCTTTCTTTAAGCATACAGACAAATGTTTGACTGAGCCTGGTCTTGTAATAAATAAGCAGATATTTAATGGCCTTTTATCTAATTTTATGCTCTGATATAATCAGTGGTTAATTAATATGCGTCAAATCTCTGGAAATATTTTATTTTATTTATTTCTCTTAGGGCTATTCACATTGGTATCATGATACAATTTTGAAAAATTTCAATGGATCTTCAGCGAATCTATAGTGTAGAAACACAGAATATGCTCCATTAATATACAAGGTGTGGCTATTAAATAACGAGACTATTGCTGTAAAATATTTTATTTTATTCATATTTAGTTTTTATCACCTTCAATATACACCCCTCCTCTATCTGTACTGCGCTCCATGCGAATTTTTCTTGTTCGAAACAGTGCTTGAAGTCTTGATCTGTGAGCTCCTGCATGACGCGTCCCACTTTTTCTTTCACAGTTTCAACAGACTGCAATCTTGTTTCTTTTAATCCATATTTGACCTTGCAACCTAAAAAAAAAAGGTGTACTCTGCACAGCTGTGGGTCGTTCGGAATTGGCGTATGCTTAGTTCCTCTGTAGCAGCATCAGTCTTGTTATTTAATAGCTACACACTCTTTTATTATCCACAATTTTTAAATTGTGAATAATGAATTGTAATAATATAATAATGAAATTTGGTATTTAAGCTTCTTTTTGAAAACTTTAAAAATAAAAAAAAAACCTTCCCCTTCGGGTTTGTGATTTTTGGCACTATAAAATACTCACACACCATCTTCTTTAAACAAATCTTATAAATGTCTTTTTTGAAGTCCAAAACTAAAATCTAATTAAGTCTCAAAATGAAATTTTTTTTTTTTTAGTTTATGATAAAGTAATAAAACTTAATATCACTTAGAAGGACAATATTAGTTGTTAATTAACACATAACATATTGAACTTAGTTGTATTTAACATATTAAAAACTAAATATTTGAATATATATTTTTTCTTTTAATTTGTTTCACAGGCTGCCTACGTCGTTCACGTATTCCCTGCCAGTGAGTTTGTGAATGATAGTCTTGCAAGGATAGCACCTGACCTTCTTCACAGGGTGACAGACATTTCTCACTTACTGATTGTGATAGCCACTGTCTAGCTCCACCTTCCCTTATCTGTGACGCTTATCCACTCTTCAAGAGGCAGTTTGCTCTCTCACCAAGTCCACGTTCCTCTAATTTATTCTTACATATTATATGTCCTCTCACGTGTATAAAGGAAAAGAAGTTTTATTTTGTTTTGTTTTTGTTTATATTTTATGTATATTTAAATGTAACTATAAAAGATAGAATTATTTTATGTAATATATTCGGGGAAAAGATATATACATATATATAAATACGGATAAATATTTCTTTATAAATAAATTTTTTATCGATTTACGGACCTAAGTCGATGTGTATATTTCTCGCTTTTTTTATGTATATGTAAGTGTGTAAATTTTGTTTTTTTAAGAATTAAAGAACATAGTATTTAGTTATATATGTGTATATATATGCACAGGATTTTGTTTCATTTTATTTTTAAAGATAGATTATTTAATTAATAATTGTATTAAATGTGTATAGTCAGCTTAGAAGTGGTACCTACCTATGTATAATTTAAACTCTCTGCAATGGTTTCAATTGCACCTCCTGTGACCACTGTACCTTCGTTATACCGTGGTTACCCTTATATTAGTCTTTTTATAAGTTTGTTGCTTTGGGCTGGTTTTTAAAAACTCCTTTGGTCTTGCCAGGTACCATTGTGACTTGAAAGCTGCAGCTAACTTGCTGTAAAGTCTAAAAAAGTGATTTGGGGATTTTGCTCACGCTTATGGTCTATGTGCTCACGCATTTTGGCAAATTCGGGTTCGCAGTAGGGTAGTTTTTCCAGATGCAGGATTATCGATCTTGCTCTCCTACCCTTGCTAACTTTTGGGAACCCATCTAGATAGACAATTCTCATCAATCTGAGAGGCCATCAGCCTTTCTCATTGGGTAAGAGCAGTCCTCTATTAGAAGGGAGCTCACTAACCTCCCTCTGGCACNTATATTATTGCAAATTGAAACCAAATAACTCTTTGTATAAAAAAGGAAAAAAAAAAGATGTTAATATTTATTTCTATCAACACTTCCATTCATGAAGTACAAAAAGCTTAGCGGTTTTGACCATTAGCCTTTTATGGAAATGGTGTAGTGACTGAGAAAGAAATTGTATGGAGTGTGTGATGATTAATGACCAAATAATTGCATCTTCTTTTATGAATAAGTTTTACATGTGATGAATATTGTATAGCAAATTGTAATAATTGGAAAACTCATTAAAAAAAAAAAGAAGAAAAAAAAAGAAAAGAAAAAAAAAAGAAAATGAACATAAAAATTGTAAATATTATTAATTTGGTAAATTAATGTCAGTTTGCTCAAATAATTATAGATTATACATACTTANATAATAGTCTGCATTAAAACCCAACTTATATTTTCTTTCTTTCTTTTTTTTTTTTTTTTCTTTTTTTTTTTTATCTCATTAAATACTTTGTAAATATTTCAGAGAGTTTCTTGGGCTGTGATCTCTGCATTAAGTTGTATTGTGTCGTTATTTTTCAATCGATAAAAATATATTTAAAAATCATCCAGTGATTTAAGTTATTAAATGAATAAAGATGTTAGTGAAAATTATTAATCTATTTGTATTTTTTTTTCTTTGACCCATTTTCCTATTATTATATGTATACATATTTTTTTTTCATTCTTTTTATGGTTGTATCATTTAGGTTGACCCCTCTTGCAATTATGCTTAATAAATATTAATTTAGTTGTGTTTTATTATACCACGTAAGTTTTAAACAATTAATGAGAAGGAATAAAATAAAAAAATCTATCTGTCCCAACCAGGAATCGAACCTGGATCTCCTGCTTGCCGAGCCGGTATGCTACCTTTTGAACCACCGGGACGAGCTAGATAACTTATTAAATCGCCAACACACTAGCGAGAGCCTAACCATCAATACAATATTTTTAACAACTCAACAAATTACTTATGAATAGCTTTATTATTAATATTAAAGGTTTCAAAACAAGAGAGCTTTCATGATTTAAGCTGTCATTATATAACATAAAATCACAAAGGACAAAGTCCTTCCTAGATTATAGTCCTAAAGTAGTTAAATATATTTTACTCTTCTCTTATTGAGCATAATTGAAAAATTGATGTTATTATTGTAATAACAAAGAAACTTGAAATCCTTGGCAAAATCTTGTCTTATGAATCAACTTCTTATAATATCTAAAAATTATCGTTCTTAAGTATATCAGTTATAAAACTTATTCCTTTTGAGGAAATAATTACACTGAGTCCAATATCAATAATTTTAATTTAATAAATTACTTCCACTGATTGGAGTCAGTGAGTTTAGCAGAGTTTATAAAAGTTTATGATATAAAACAAAATAGAAAAAAGAAAGTGTTCAGAGAAGGCCAATAAGGGATTCTTCTGACCGAGCATGACACTGGACTTAGCAGTTTCTGAATGGCCTTATAATAACTACATCTATTTTTTTCCTTTTTATATTGACTAATATATTTGTTTACTTTAATGTTTTGAAGTATCTTTTTTTTTAAAGTTGCTTATTGTAGTTAATATAAATAGCACATGACATAAAAATAATTCAGTAAAAATTTATATTAATGCTCGGTATTAAGGATTTTCATTTTTTCATATTCCAATATAATTTCCTTTAATATTTTTGTTAGTGACTTCAAATTAATAAAAACGTAAAATTTGTTTTAATTCTAAGAATGTCTTCCCATTCACCATTGGGACTCGGTTCATTTTACTTTAGTGAATACGATTATGTTTGAGTCTTTTTGCATGCTGCTTCAGAGCTGGGTGAGTACAGCTGTACCATGCCTTAAGTTTTGGTCAATAATGTGCGAATCAAAACCATTTTCTCATAGTAATTATTTTCCCCCTCTATTTGACCTCTTGGTGTCAAATAAATCCTACTGAATTATTTTTCTTTGGCTTAATTAGTCTTTATTTTCTATATTGAATTTACACAGTAGTTATTGAGGGATTCCCCTTCAGAAACTGTAGTGTTAAACCCCAAAAATGTTATACCATGGGTATTTAAAACCAGTTGACAATTTTAAGAGATATAATGAAGATTAAAAAATTATGTTAATGGAGGAAAAACAAATAGACTGATTAGACTTTTGTTTTGCTTCTATCATATGGTCACTGATTGTTTCGTTTTTCTGCAGGAAAAGAAAATGTCTTAAAACACAATTAAAAATTACTAAAAATTAGCTTGCTTTACTTGGCAAAACAGCGAGCCAGCTCTAGCTATTGCAGTATTTCTCGCCTCTCTTCTGGGATTACCCCTGTCATGTGCTTGTTTCATTGTTCATATTAGCAATGTAGACAAAACAATTTCAAAGACCCCATTTAAGAATTCAGAGATTAAAAAAAAAAGTACTTTAAGAAGCTTTATACACCTTAAGATATAAGTAGATGTTTTTTGTTGGGGTTCGATCAAGATAGACTACCTTCTCTACCTTGACCGAAACCCAACAAAAAAAAAAATCTAATAGTGTCTATGGTCAAAAAACCCTCCATTTGAACACAAGTTATAAGGATTTTAGTAATAAATGCTCTTTAGGTTTACAACTTTAATTTTTCATCGCTAACAAGTATATTACTTAAAGCAGAACCCTATCTGTTTTCTGTGATATTTTTAGCTTCTACAACATAGGATTGTTGAAGTCTGTTGAAATTTTTAAAAGTCGTTTTTTAGTACCATTTTGATTAGCTTGGTTTTTCCACTAGAAATCCACTAAAAGAACAATGATAATACAATCATAACTAATTACGATTCTGGGTCTGAATAAATAAATAGTAATAGTATTCAGAGTGAAAATTATGTTGTCACCCATAACAAAAATAGTTTTCTATAATAAATGAAATTGTAGTACCCATCGTCTAAGTAAGTTTCTGTAGAGCCAGTTGAACACTTGCGTAAAAAAATACTTGGGAGTTACTAATAATCATAAATTGGACTAATAGTTGGAAAACTTTAAATGTGTTAGAGGAACAATTAAAGGGCTAATGAACTACTTTATGTACAAAGCAACATACTTCCAAGGGCTAGCATAAAAAATAAAATTAATAAGATTACTCATGTCAACTAATCAATGGTCAGAGAATAATATTGGACTTATTATCTCATCAATTTCAGTGGTTTATGAGTCAATTAAAAGATGTTTGGTAGTATTATCATCAATAATTAGGTATTGCCTCCCCCTGGTTTTAAAATGTCTTAAAGGAGCCCAGTTCTGCTTCCAAGTCATTCAGTGTTGGGTTTATTTTTACTTGCAACATTTTATGATTTTCTAAATTTTTCCTTCGGATTGTCATTTGCAAAGGGGCTGAGTTTTTATCACAATGTCCTTATAGATCAATATAATGCCTTATAGATCAATATCAACTTACCAATAAGATTGAAATAAAACCCTTCAGGGAGAAGGTGGGTTAATAGGGAGTTACAGACATTTAAAATCTTAATTTAAAATAAATAATTCATGAGAGGGAACAGAATAAAAAAATCTATCCGTCCTCGCCAGGAATCGAACCTAGATCTCTCGCTATCCGGGCCTAGTATGCTGACCTTTACACCACAAGGACAGGCTAGATATCTCACTCTATTCCCTCTTCATTAGCGAGAGCCTAACTTACGAGAAAGACGAGAAATTCGTCTTAAACTCGAAGTAGCTGACATTGTCATGCATTTTGTCGGCTCTCGTCATTTATTATATTAAATTTTAATTTTTAAATATTTTTATTTGTGGTTTTATTTATCCCACGTAAATTATAAATAATTAATGAGAGGGAACAGAAAATAAAAAACTATCTGTCCTCGCCAGGAATCGAACCTGGATCTCTTGCTATCCGGGCCTCGCGTGCTGACCATTACACCACAAGGACAGGCTAGTTATCTCACTCTATTCCC
>KZ807079.1:258580-271957 GCA_000696205.2 Oncopeltus fasciatus
GAGATCCAGGTTCGATTCCTGGCGAGGACGGATAGATTTTTTTATTCTGTTCCCTCTCATGAATTATTTATAATTTACGTGGGATAAAAAAACCACAACCTAAATAAAATATCTTAATTTAAAATGAAGAGTTTTTAACCGCTGATATTATTAGCAGAGAATTTTCATTGGGGTTCAGTCAAGGTTGATCCAAAGATATACGATTCTTAAAAAAGTGAATTTTTTATTACCTGCCGAAATTTTGGCTTACATTGTAAGCCATCTTCAGGGCTCTCATGAAGGTGAGAGGGGGCATCTTGCCACCTGGATCTAATGGAAGTCCCACAGCCTTTAGCGTTACGATTAAAGCATCACAGAACACCGTCTATCACTATGGAAAACAGTGTGATGATTTGTGCGTTTCCCTGTGGAATTCGAAATTGAGTTTGTCTTAAACTGTATTTAGTCCCATTGACTGTTACGAAAAAATTCCTATCATGAAGAAAGTTATATAGTTAAAAAGGTCACTTGTAATACCCGACTCATAGAGATTTTGGACGATTAAATGTCTCCATACTGAGTCAATGGCTATGCATATGTCAAATGGTAATAGCTTGTTGATGAATGTATATTGCAATTCCGTATCTAGAATTACTAAACTATCAAGGGCTAACCACTCTCTGCGTTAGACGAATTGGTTTGTTTCAACTAGTCCCACTTTCTTCAGGATCTTCTGCAAACGCCTGTTAACCATTCCCTCCATGACTCTACTAAGGCAGCTTGGTCCAAGAGATTGGACGTTAGTTTGCAACCTCCTGTAACAATAGAAGCTGTTTTCTATGTCAGAGGAATTCCGCCTAATGACTTTATTTGGTTGTATGGCTCCAGTGCGTACTTATGTACTGCTGTGGGTCATGCGACAGAGTATACCATCAGGACCTGGTGACTTGCTTTTTTAACTGAAGCGCGGTACAAGTTTGTTTCTTTAACAAACAATGAGTGTTGTATGTGGGGTCGACTTGTGAATATCTAATTATAGACTAGTCTTTTCGTACTGACCCTCTTTTCCATGGATTCACGATCAATGGAGGAGGAGGTGACTTAAGAAATCAGCTACTTTTTCATCTATACTGATGGGATTATTAGTAAAATTTCCGTCGATGGAAATTATGATTGGGAATTAACATCCACTTTCACTTTGCTTAAACTTATGCCATAACTCAGAAGTTGTGTTCTTGGTTATATTTTTAACATAATCCAATGCTTTTTCTTTTTGCTTTTTTGATAGTTTTCCTATCTGAATCACTTGAATAGCTAAAGAGTTATATCTATCGACATTAATGCCATTCTGACAAACATTTTAGACATATTGAGCCACACGAACAAGCGCCTCTACCACTTGGCACGCCAGAAGAAAAAGGAAAGTAAGCTAAAATATGTGTGGTTCTCTGGTGGCCGGGTCAAATGTCGACAGGATGACGGCCGGCCTGTGGTGGTTATCAACATGCCGGAAGACATATCGATGTTCGGATGACCATGGGCTGTCTGGAGACCTGAAGGTATTTATGGCAGTGGACCGGCGCGCATTTGGCGAATTTCCTTTCTCTACGTTAACTATAACCATGTAAATATTTTCAATGTTAATTTTATTTATTCTTCCAGTAATGCTGTTTATTATTTTTTTCTCCTATGTAAGTTTTGTTTTTCATCAGTAGCTTTGTGTTAATTTATTATTATTTTTATTTTTATTCTTCGAGAAGTTTTACATTTATCGTTCTCAGTTAAAGTTCTACTTCAGTTCTGGTACCAATCTTGTCCATTCCCTCCTCTTTTACCTCTTCAAAGTTATCCATAATTACTAATGTACTAACATCGTGTCACTTCAATGCCCAATCCCTTTCTGCTCAAATCGGCGAATTTCAATCGAAACTTTTTCCATGTAATTTCCGTTTGTGAAAGCTGGCTTAAACCCTCTATTCCCTCTTCAGCCATATCCCTCCTTGATCGTGCACTCTTCCGCCACGACCGCGCTGACCGAACAGGTTGCAGGGTTGGTCTTTATGTACAAAAGAGTTTGAAAGTTCGTATTCTAGTTACCTCCTCCTCCTCTCCATCCCTCATGTAGAATTCCTTTTTCCGAAATCTCTCTTGGCCCTTATTCCCTCCTATATGCTGTGGTTTACCGTCCTCCTAATGCCCCTTTAGATAGATTGCTAGGGAAAAACCCTATATGATTTTGTTCCCTTTTATCCTAATATAATTATCTCTTATAACTTTCTTCCCCTTTCTCCCAAAAAGTTGTATCCTGAGAACCTTTTCTACGCCCTTAATCTTTTCATTGTTTCCTTTGAACCCACCCATCACACACTAACTGTTGACACTTGGCTGGACCTATATACAATTGACTCACAAAATATTTTATTATCTTTTCCACAGCATGATTTAATCCTCATGTCCTATAACATGTATACTCCTACCTTTCAACAAGATCAGTATCCTTCCATAAGTTTGACAACCTTACCTTTGTGAATCTTGGAGCAGACCTTGATTGCCTCGAGTGGAGCTCAATTGTTTCCTCTTCTTGGATCGATCAAAAGGTAGAAATCTTAACAAATTATCTTGTTTCCATTCTCAATACCCATGCTCCTCTTAAAACGTGTCGATTTCGTCACCGCCCGGGGGGGGGGGGGCGCGCCCTGGTTAAGCTATGAAGTGCGAGATCTCAGGGAGGCTGCCTAGAGGCGGGCTGGACCAGTACGGTCATCCTGAAGATTACGCGGCCTACAGACGTCTCCGGAACCGGGCTCAAGCCGCTCTTCGAAAGGCTCGCTCGCTTTACTTCCATGAGGCGTTTTCCTCTGCTTCCAACCCTAAGTCCAAGTGGAACATCCTAAGAATCCTTTCCTGGTGCAAACCCTCTCTCAATATTCCTCATTTCCCTGGGCCTCCCGATGACTTTAACTCTTATTTTACTTCCTCCTCGCAGTCCCAGAGTTCTCCTGTTTCTATTTCCTTACCAAGCCGCTCTGATTTTAATACAAACAATTTATTTTTCTCCGACAATCTTCCTGAAGATCTTTTAGTAGTGATATAAAAAACAAAAACAAATGCAGTTTGTTGCGATTGCATTCCTTTAAAACTCCTCAAAGACACACTTCACAGTATCTTTCCTGTCCTCCTGCACATATACAATTTCTCCCTCCAGAACTTAGGCTTTTCTATTTCCTGGAAACAAGCAATAGTTAAACCTTTAAACAAAATTTCCAATCCCTCTTCTTTCAATAATTACCGTCCCATATATATTCTCCTATCCTTGCAAACCCTCAGAAAAGTAGGCACAGAAACAAATGTCCTCTTTCTTGGAAAATGCAAAGATCCTAGATTCTTTCCAATCCGATTTCCACCCTGACTTCTCTACCCAGATTGCTCTCCTAAAAATAACCTCTGACATCCAAACTGCAATTGATTAAAGAAAAATCTCAATCCTTGTTCTCCTTGATTTCTCAAAAGTCTTTGATACGATTCATCACTCCTGTCTGCATTCTAAACTTAAACACCTTTCCTTCTCTAACAATTTCCTTCTTTGGTTTCATTCATTCCTGTCAGGCCGATCCCAAGTAGTTTCTATCCCCGATGTACCTTTATCTTCCCCTCTTCCTATTACATCTGTGGTCCCGAGGGCTCTAGTATCTCTGCCACCCTGTTCTCTGACTACAGTAATGACCTCAACCTATCCAATAGACACTGTTCCTATCTCATTAACGTTGATGATACTCATGTTTACCTGTATATTCCTCCACAAGGATTAAAAACTGCAATCCTAAAAATTCAAGAAGACCTAAATTCAATCTGTTCCTGGGCTTTGACAAACAAGCTATCTCTGAATATCAAAAATCTCAAGCTATTGTTTTTGGGTCTATATCCTTGCTTAGATCACTCCCTACTATTCCTTCCCTCACAATTAATCAGCGCCCAATTTCCTTTCATTCCTCAGTCAAAAACCTTGGCATTATCGTAAACTAAATCTTTTCATGAAAACCTCATCTTTCATAAATTTCCCATCGCAGTTTCTCCACTCTCCAACAATTTCGCCGCTCTAGTCATCTCCTGCCTCGTAAACCCGTAGTCTTGTGTTTTCATTCATATTCCCCCATTTTGACTATGGTTGCGCTGTCTATGGGGACCTCACCGGAGAACTAAAGGGTTGGTTTAAGCTTATGCTAAACTGTTTCAAAAGCTTTCCCTGGCTTGAAGTTTATAAGCCTTTATCCTCCTCTTTACAAATCCATTTTGTATGTGCAAAATGCATTTCCACTCATCAAATCCTCCAGGCTCTGGAACTATCGAGTTTCCCTCTAAATATTCGTCGCTCTTCCTCGCTCGCATCCTTTAAATCCCAGCTATTTCAACATCTCCTCTCTGTACAATTGGGTATCAGGAACTGCTGAACTACAGTTCAGATAACAAGATACAACAAGATACATCTTGTTTAATTTTTTTTTTCATGATTAATTGTTATTCTATTAGTTTTGATTTTCATTGTTTTTTCTTGTATAGCTCTCATTTTCTTTTTGAGCCTATATTTTTTTAATTTTTGAAATTGTATTTTTTAGTTGTTTTTTTTTTATTACTTATTTGTTTTATTTCTGTACTAGTAAATATTATGATAGTTCTGTTCAAAATATTTTATATTATTAGCATATTGTAAATAAACTTATTTTAAATACAAATAAGTACTTTTTATTTTTAATGTTGTAACTAGGTCAGAATCAGCTATACTGTCATCTGTGACCTTTTTGTTATTTAAGGGGACTTATTACCAGAATAATTTATTTTTCTTTCTTATATTTTTTTCTATGTTATCATGTTTGATGTTCATTAAATCATGTTTGACCAATGATTTTACTGATATATGAAGGTATTCATTGAAGATGCAATATCCAATTTGATGTTAATGGAGTTATTTACTGGAATAATTTAATCAAATTGTGAAGATCTAGAGAAAAAAATTAGCTTTAGTTAACGAAGAACTCATAATTTGCATTAGAAAATTGGAGAAATATTTTGGATTCATTTTTCAGTGTGCCTTACTGTTATGCCCCCGACGGCAACCATAACTCGAGTACAGAAGATTGCTTTTTTTTTTAACCAGCAAGAAGCAAGTAGGCGAGCATAATCATTAATGCTTATAAAAGTCTTTCTTATTTTTTTCTGTTATGATAGGAATAGCAATATGATTCGTAGTGTTTCTTGTTGAAATTTCTTAACTTAAGATTTGTTTTAACCTAAATACCCAATTTGCCAACCACCCCCAGACATATGACGTCACTCACCTTCAGCCTATACAAAAAGTTTGTTTTGCTTTTTAATACTTTTAATGAAATAACATAATCCTTTTTACCTGGTAATTCATTACATCTTATTTATTTATTTTTACTTTTTAAATATTGGATAACATATCTCTTATCTGGGAAACAGAATTAACGCCTTACAGGCTGTATCATTCTTTCACATTTATTAATAGTATGACATTTCATCAATATTAATTATACTGTATACAATTCAAGTTTAATTAATTTACTAAGTGAAAACTGTTATGTTTACAATTCTACATTTTGTTGTTGTTTGTGGCTTAGAGGCGCACAACGACCATGGTTATCAGCGCCTGTTATTTTTAATTTATTTTCGTTTTTATTCTACATTTTGCTTCTTTTTTTTTTTTTTTAATCGAATATAAAGTATTTATTGTGATAAAGTCCTTAAGTGATCGATAGTGCCAGAACCAGTTCTCTTGTTTTCAAACAGATTTTTATATAAATTATGAAACTCTTCTAGGTCAGCCAATTATTGAAAACAGGATATAAAATGAAGCTTGATACTTGTGTTCCATGCGATGATTTAACAGAAATAAATTTAATGGTCCAAATTTTTATTTGCGAAATGCTGCAGAAACAAATGAAATCAAGGATTTTAAAAATATTTTATTACAATTAATGAAAGTGGATCCTATATGACAATAATGTGTGAAAACATATAAAGACACAGCCTGGAGAAGCTTTAAAAACAATGGTGAAGCTTGGATTGATACCAAGGAATGATATTCTGAGATAGTTGGATTGAGAAGAAATTGATCAACATGAGCTGCTCAGATGTGGGCAAACCATTAACTGAATTTTCTACGTGACTAATTTTTGTGCTTGATAAAGTTATTAAGAAGAAATCTGTAAGGATTTTAACAAATAATCCCNTGAATATTGGTTTAATATTTTTTAATAGAAAATTGGTGTAATTAGGGATTATATTTATGCTCTAAATTTCCATTCTCAATCTAAATTTAACTTAGAGCAAGAAACATTTTATTCAATTATATAAAATAATTATATAAAAAATGAATAATTAGTTTTTTAGAATACAATTTTAATTATTATTTATCAATTACCTGAAAGAAAAAAAAAAGATTAATTATACATTAACAATTTAGGCCCCTAAAGTTTGGCAGAATGCTAACCTTCACAGCATACAGTGACTTCATACTCCGCTTGGAGCGCTGACTTTCTTTATGAAAAAAATATGGCGATAGGTACCTCATTACTCTCTACTAGAAGTTATCTAAGTATGGATACTTATAAGTATCGCCATTTCTCTCTGTTTTCCATTACTTTTAAAATGTTACTAACAAAAAAACAGGCTTGAGAGTGAAAACCACTATCACAACCGCTTCTCAACATAGCATCTTATCATTTCCATTCAATCAGAATTTTAGGATATGCATAGTGACATTTTTATTTTAGCATACTGCAAATAAAAAAATGTACCTATTCAAGTTTTTACTGTGACAAAATATTTACATACGAGGATGTATTTGTTTGGGTGTGCGTCTGCTTGTGTGTGTATCCGCGTGGTCAGTAATTTTTAAGGTATTTGATCCTTTTACATAATTACAGGACAGAGGTTACTCACCGGTCACAACATCAGATGTAGGCAAATAGTTGTTCCGAAGAATGGCATGTCGGCTCGTGGGAATCCCATTTCTGACCAGGGTGTCGGCTTTACAGACAGACAATCCCGAACAATTAGCTGCACTGTTAACTGATTGCAACACAATAATATAGATAAAACACACAGCCCGAAAGTAGAAGAACCGTAGTTTGAAGTCTCCTGAGCCGTCTGAGCACACGTCTACTTGACAAGAACCCCGGAGAGACTGACCTGGAGGTCTGGAGTCTACGCCCAAGTCCTTATCTTGAAGGAACATGTGACAAGCAGGTACCCGTACTTGACACTTCCACATGACAACCAGCCAAGTCTGATATATTTCATACTTTTATATATTCATGCAAAGTGGTATGACAATCTAGTTGTCGAATGGTTGATCATATGCTCAATGAAACCAAGTATCAAGTATTTTTGTTGCATTGAAGTATCATACTAAGTATCACTTGAGAGAAAGCATGGGTGAGAGTAGCTGTCAAAATTTGACTCTTGGGTAAGAACAATCATCTTGTGCATTGGGTAAAAATTTATTTGATTTATTGCTTCCGATAAAAGTAATTATTTCGCCAAAATACTGGTCAATACTCGGGTAAAAGGACTAAGGAATAACGGTAAATACATCTCAATAGTGGCAACATCAGCCGAGCCACTAAGAAAAACCCTGAAAAAAATTTAACTAAATAAATTTACAACAACGCTGACGTGGTTTGAATCTTAAGTGTAGGGGGATAGGAATACTGTAACTCTCCTTACTTGTCAAGACTCCAAAGTCGGTTCATGGCTGTTTCCAGTCCTATTGGTATTTCTGCCTCCGGAAGAATAAAACAAAATGACCAATGAAACCCCAATTATTTTTTGCGAAAAAAAAAATTATATTTGTAGATGAATATATAATTTTCTGTTGGCGAGCGCTTTCGGACATTGTCCATCTTCTTGGCTGAATACATGTGTTCACTGTCACTGTCACATTGAACACATGTATTCGGCCAAGAAGATGGAGAATGTCCGAAAGCGCTCGCCAACAGAATATGGTTTGCAGAAACCAATGAAGACGGATAATAGAAGGTATGATAGTTCTATATTCATTGGTAGTGATAATAACCCTTTAGATTATTTACCTGAATATAACTTTTTACCGTTTCTTCTTCCGAGTTGGACCGTGTCAGATTGGTGTTATTTGCCGAGCTTTCGCACGTCATGTGATGGCTTCTTCAGGGCTGAAAAGAGAATGACAGTTGTGATTTTTCATGAACTCTCATTCTCTTTGAATGTGGTGTATCATCCCACGTAAATTTTAAACAATTAATGCGAGGGAATAGAATAAAAAATCTATCTGTCCCAGCCAGGACTCGAACCTGGATCTCCTGCTTTTCGGGCTGGTATGCTATCCATTGCACCACCGGGACGAGCCAGGTAACCAATTAAACTCCCAACACACTAGCTTTATTCTGTTCCCTATCGTTTAATTGTTTAAAATTTACGTGGGATAATATATCACAACTAAATTAATATTTATAAATTAAAATAAAAAGTAAATAACGAGAGTCGATAAATAGCTAGACAATGTCAGCACCTTCGAGCAGAAGACGATGTATTTGTCTTTCTCGTAGGTTAGCCTCTCGCTAGTGTGTTGGGAATTTAATAAGTTATCTAGCTCGTCCCGGTGATACAATGGATAGCATACCGGCCCGGATAGCAGGAGATCCAGGTTCGAGTCCTGGCTGGGACAGATAGATTTTTTATTCTATTCCCTCGCATTAATTGTTTAATGAGTATTAATATTTAAGTAGATAAGAAAAAAATGTATATTTCTTTTGCAAATTTTTTCATAACGTTACGCAATAAATTGGGGTAGCCCTTCTACTTAATTACCACTGATCGGCCTAATGCAATCGTCTGTCATATTTTCTTACTATTTGGGGGTTTAAGGCCATTTTAGTGATTTTTTTAATCTGTATCCACTAAATGAAAGATGGGATATCGATTTAGTATAGGAAGATATATATTTCTTGATCGCCGGAATTGCATTAGATTCATTTTGTCATTAGAAATTCAAAATTGAATTTCGGGATTGGGGTTCACTAGGAAAGTTTAAATACTAATACTCATTAGGTTAAATACTGAGGAACTCGCTTAATTTACTTAGCTCTCGTGGAACACACTTTTTAAATTGAATATAATTGAGAGTAAATTGTTCTGAATCAGATGTTAAGTAAATTAGAATTACTAATGAAGTCAGAGTAATGAATGAGTCAAAGTTTACTGGAAGTAACGTCAAGTGCAATTTAAAAGTTATTGTTTTAATATTTATATTTGAAAATACTAAAATTAAGCGACAAGAACTCAACAGACGCCACGGACTCTTATAAATAGGCGCTCACAGCTCACATTAGAAAACAAACTGACCATCTACAAGACCTTCCTTAGAATCAAAGAAACCAAAAACGACAATTTTAATTTCACTTTTTTTTCTTTGAATGTTTTTCCTGCAAGAAAGAGCTAAAGGGATTGGAATGAAATATGGAAATTCTTTATTTAAGCTACAGATCTGACTTTGCCCCATCTGATATCATCTACTCCAGCTCATTCATGATTTTCTTTATGGAAAATTTTTAAAGAAAATAAAAATTGAAAAATCCTGTTTTAGATGTTATAACCATGTCGCCTTACTTTTATATAAGAGGTTGTCTAAAAGGTGGTAAATTCTCATCAGAAACTAAGGTGATTAAATAGTTTATTAGGGGTATTTAGTTAATAAATAAATGCTAAATTTTTTAAACTGAAATCTGTACACCATTCTGCAGAACTTCTACCTAAGAACCTGGAGTTTGTACAAGATGAGTAACCTCTTTCTTGTTATTGTCACTTCTTAGCGGAGTGACTTCTTACCCAAAGAAATCTATCCTGAACCCAGTAGCTAACCACAAAAAATATACATACATATTATACATTAAAAAATTTTTCCATTATGCTTTCTCTATTATCTCCATTATGTCTCTTCGTGAGATAATGCTTCTATGTAATTATGGGAAGTGCAATTGTCATTAAGGCTTTCTTTTTTGCGACAGTACTTGACAAGATAATCAAGATAATCATTTTTAAATTGCACGACTGGCCTTTCAACAGAGCAATTTTGGGGGCTAGCGAAGACTCCAGCCATTTCTTACTAAGATGTCGCTTCACGCTAAAGGGAGAATAAATACCTATTCATAAGTGACTATGATCCTGCACCCATCGACTGTGTCTTGTTAATGCGAAATATTACAGAACTTTCGAAACGTTTCTTCGAGGAATGAAAGAGTAAGGAAGGAATATTTAACTTTTAAATAGTAAAACGATAATAACCTTATTAATAGAATATAAAGGTAAATCTCCCCCCTCCCCTCACCAGGCCAAAGGAAGGGGAATTTCGTGGTTAGGCTGCACAGTACAGTACAATAAGTCGAAGGAGTCTGCGTAAACGCTATCTCGTTTGTTTAAAATGTATTTAATATTAGTCAAAAACAATTTAAGAATTTTCTACCCAATAAAATAAGAAGTGTCACTTGCCGATGGCTGGCACTGTGTAGGGTAACCACTGCACGACAATGGAGCTCTAACCCTGCCACGTACTCCTGCAAAAGAAGTTGTCGGCAGCTGAAGTTCCTCGCGTTGCAGGAGGTATACTCTTTTCAGGAATGATCGCCACTAAGAAAAGCTCCAGGAGGTATTAACTCCTGCAAGAATTTCCCAGGATCGACTGAAGAGGACCGACTCTCTGAACGCATAAACTACCATCACAAATTTCCAGATTGTTCAGGTCTAGATAAAACATTTTAATGCAGAGTACCACATAATACTTCTATATTTTAAATTTAAAAAAATATATATTCATTTATATATTAAATAAATCAGGTTCTTTATTATTTTATTTAGCAGTAAAATATCTTTGTTGGTTTGATGTTTAGTCTCTTCAGCTTAGCATCGAAATAAAAATAAAATATCAAAAGAATGTATACAAATTAGATTTTAAATGTTCTTCATAAAATAATATGGCGATATATTTATTATAGTTAGGAAAATCTTGGTTTTACGGCTATAGTACCTTTATATAACGTACTTGGTGTGGATAAATGATGCTTATAATTATCAGAGGCAGTCAAAACGTAAATTTAAAATTTAATCAAAATTAGTTTAGTAGTTTTTATTTTACAATTAGCGGATTCCGAAAATGTTGAGGTTGTTCTCATGACAGAATATTTGAAGTTCTTTCAATATTCATATTTGAATGAAATGAAGAAATATTCAATTTTTTTAATATTCATCTTTCAATATTGTTTCTCAAGTCCAACGCAATATATAACAAAAATTATATGAATAAAATGTATATATGTATGCGTGAATATGTCAGCATTTTGCATACCGTACTATTCAGTTTTTCTTTATAAAATTAGGCAAGTGGCTTTTAAATGCAAACGAATAGCTAAGTTCTTTATTCAGAAGAATCAGACCAAAAGTGATAGATTACCTGAAATGTCAAGCTTTTTCTTTCTTAATGAAATTTGGCATTTAATTTTTAAATTAAAAAAAGAAGGCTGTGTTCATCAAGTGGAATAAAAAATGTAACAATTAATGCGAGAGAAGGGGGCGCCGGGATAGCTCAGGGGATCCGTACGGGTCTCGCAATTCTGGCACTGCGGGTTCGAGTCCCGCCCAGGTCAATCTTTTATTTATATTAAAAGCTTGTCCTGAGCCATGGGTGTTCAGAAAGGGGTGGCAACCTGTAGATAGCCCCTCCCTCCAATGACCCTTAGTGGTTGCAAGGGAGGCTAACACTTAATAATAATAATAATGCGAGAGAATAGAATAAAATATATCTGTCCCAGCCAGGAGTTACCAGTGCAAGTGGTAGCATTCGTGCCCGGAAAGCAGGAGATCCAGGTTCGCGTCCTGGCTGGGACAGATAGATTTTTTTTCTATTTCCTCGCATTAATTGTTTAAAATTTACGTGGGATAATAAACCACAACTAAATTATTATTTAAAAATAAGAAATGTATCACTTAATTTAGATAAATTAAACTGAAATTAGATCTGAATAAATGGAGAGTTTTTGACCGTAGAGATTATTAGTAGATGTTTTATTTCTTAATGAAATCCGGCTAATAGCTCTTAAATGAATATCAGTCATGAATAAAGGATCCTGATGACACGACGTCCGCCCCTCGCCTTCATGATAGCCCTGAAGATGGCTGGCTCTCAATGTAAGCCGAAACGTTGGCAGTAAATTAAAAAATAAACTTTTTTTTTTTTTTTTTTGGATTAACTTTGACCGAATCCCAACAGAAAACATCTACTACTAGATCTGTTTATTTCTTAGGGAATTTAAATATGA
The DNA here is from genome assembly GCA_000696205.2 of Oncopeltus fasciatus. Taxonomy (NCBI): domain Eukaryota; kingdom Metazoa; phylum Arthropoda; class Insecta; order Hemiptera; family Lygaeidae; genus Oncopeltus; species Oncopeltus fasciatus. The sequence goes on from KZ807079.1 coordinate 270,925, forward strand.
TAGCCATAAATATATAATAGAGTAGCAAATAAGCTTTGTTTTTATGGTTATATTTGATGGTGTTTTTTAGGAACTTTTAGGAGTATAAAAATCTCCTCATTCATTGATTGATGACGTTTTTGCAAGGTAGAATTGGCTGGTGAGCAACTCCAAGACCCAAAGATTCCTTGCAGTAAACTTGAGGTTTCAAGTGCTTGTCTAATATTCTCTTCTTATTGATCAAACGAGCCCTTTCTTTCATATTCTCCCTCAACATGGCTGCATTCAACTTATAGGCCAATGGCTTTCTTTCCGCTGCCCGATTGTTTGGCCTACTCTTGGGTGGCCGCTTCTCTACAAAGTGTAGCTGGTAAATCGCCTTCATTTTCTGATGGTGGGTCAGGTTATAATCCTTCAGGTTATCCATGTGGAGAGTGAGGGCGTTATGAGTAAAAGAGATTTTACTGGGTGCGCCATAGTTGGTCGGGATTTGCTTCCTGCTATTCTGTCCTAAACTGCGTGGCTCTTGACTTGTGGAAGGTTGCTTCAAGTCAATCTGGAAGGGAGGTTTTTTTTTTATACGACTTGTTACAATGCTTTCAAAATTCATATCTCTTTGCCGATTGAAAGATTGATTTCCTTTTGAAAATGTTTTGGGGATATCCGATTTGTAAAGAGGTGGATTTTGTCCAAGTTTATTCAAAAGTTTATGAGGAGTTAAGACCTGAAAAAAAAATTAAAAATCATCAAATGCAAAAAAATAAAAGAGAATAAATAACATGTTAACCCTGAAACAACAACAAAGGAAATAGTTATTTAAAAATTAAAGATTAATTAACGTAAATATAATCAGAAAAAAAATAAATAAAAAATAATTATTCACTCACAAAAGTCCAGTGTAAATAAAGCCTTTACATCTTGATATCTCTTTTTAATATTACCCTTACAAATACATTTCTTATTTTATTATATTTCAGCGTATACAATACAAAACTGTACATCAGTAAATTTCCTTAATAATAATTATATTTATTATTGTAAAATTTCGCCCTAT
>KZ807079.1:285305-301623 GCA_000696205.2 Oncopeltus fasciatus
TATCAAGTCTTAAGGTATGATATGATCATTTACTCTATAACTTATTTCTATAAATATAATTAAATTAAACTTCAATTTATATTTCAAATCACTTTATATAACTAAATAGTTTATTTAGACCCTCACAGCTAGAACTTTAATTACAGTTAAGTTAAACTTTAAGACACATTTATTAAAGTTCAATTTATTTTACTTTTAAATAGCAATTGTCACAGAGAGTGGGCACCCAAATTACTCTTAAATAATGTGAGAAGCTTTCAATAAAATGCAACTCCATTTTTTTTAAACAAAAAATAATTTCCATTCTGAATTCAAATATAATGTCTACTTTAAATAATTAAATAATCTTCAAAGTTGTGCTTCAGTTAAAAAAAAAAAAATAAATAAAACAGCTCTAAGCTGGTTATATTGTAATCAAATTCAACCATAAATAAAAATAAAAATTACACATAATTAAATACTAAAAATATAACAGTTTTCACAATTCAAAGATTGTCCGATTTCTAGGCAAAGCTTCTCAGTATTCTTGCTGATGCATTTATCACTATTTTTTAGAACAGAACTGTTTGAAGTTGAACAATTAGATACTCTATTGACTACAGATCAGATTTAAGAGCACTCAACATAAGCAAAAGGTAATTTATTATTTTTTAAGTAGTTTGTTTCAACTCTTCAAAGCTGGAATTGAATTTGTGCCAGATATTAATACAATAATGCTTAAAATTAAAGTTAAAAAATAATGTAACCAAGAATGATTCTAAACATTTTAGAAATGTTTAGGAAAAATATTTTCTCCTTCAATATTTTTCTAATTTTTAGATATAGAAGAATACTAAATTAGTTAAGTTAGATAATCCCTTGGTCTTAAAAAATAAAAACAGAAATCATGTAAAACTGCACTAAACATATAAGAGCAAGTTATGAATTAACTTTGGGTAGGGCATTACTGCAAGTTTTTATATATATTCTACAACCATGATAACCCTAATTGTTTGTAGAAAGCTTCATAAAAAGTTCAAAGTTCAAAGTTAAAATGATTCCAATTTAATATTCACAAAATTACATCAGCTTAGGCCAATTTGTGAACTTCATAGAAGACACTTTACTTTAAAATATTTTCAGGCCTAACAATATGACAGGTAATTTTGACATGACTAAATTCCACTCTCATCTTGATTCAATAAAAATAAACTACAAACATCTTGATAAATAATGTATATGATTATTTCTTTAGGGTAAAAGGGGAGTGAGGGATAAAAATCTTCAATATAAGAGCAATGTACATCAGTCTCACAGATGAAGCAGCACCTCAAAAATATAACACGCTGACTGGGTGGAGAAAATATAATAAAATACTGAATAATAATAATTTAAGCTTTTATCATAAAAGCTTATAATGATCTATTACTCATTTGAGACATGTTGAAAACAAATTTATTTGTTACTAAGTATATTTGAAGTAATTAATTTATTCAATAAATTAAATACCATAAAATAGGCAGGTCAAGCTTCTTGGGATGGTATCTCAGTCAGCGTGTTAAAAGAACAAGTAAAAAAAATTTACAAAAAACGAGCAGTATAAATGCTACGATAACTAACTATTAGAAAAGAGATCTATTTCTACCTAAATATATACAATCATATATACACAAGAAAAATTAAGAAAAATTTAAAATATTTTCAAAATAACAATTTTTAACTTTTATTTTTTATAGAAAAATAGTTAGACTTAAAATATAACTTCTACATTTTCTCATTTAATAACTTTAATTTGTAAGTTTACAATTAAATATATACAGAAAAATTTACAATAAATGGAAAGTAAACATAAAAATAAAGTTAAAATTAAGTAACATTTATGCAGTAGTAACTTCCGCAGCAGGAGAAGTTTCATTATCAATTTTCACTTCATTTGCATTTTCCTCCTGAAAGAGTAATGGTTCATTACTATCAGTTGATAAAATGCAATGTAGGCTAATATGTAGAACTAATTATTCATTAGGGAAAATGTTTTTCTTTTATTGACAGTTTTGCAAGTCAACTCAAAATAGGGGATCTTTTAGTTTGTCATAAAGAAATCATCAAAAAGATTGTATATTCACCACGAGATAACCTTCTACCTCTTAATATACAAACCTGCATTTATTCATAGGCTTTTGGATATCCGCACATTATTCTAAAGAAAACCTAATATTCTGGATATGAGATTAAAAGCCATCTAATTGGGCAGTATAAATGGGGTTTACCCAAATTATATAGATACAGAAACTAAATATTTAAAGTTTTCTATTCTAGTTTTTATTTTATTTAAAAAAAATAATTTGTTAAACAATTCCAACAGTCCAAGAGTCATTTTTTTATTCTATCTGAAAATATTAACAGAGCCTTAATTAAAACCATGTATAGGCTTTTCCAACCACAATAAACTAAAAAAATTTATATGCAAAAATTAAAAGACCCCATTTCCCACACTGACTGACGTAACAGATATTCATTTATAAAATCCCTTGCTCCACTCACAACTCTACCGCAGCATATACAGGACTGTATACAAAAAAAAAAAAAAAAAAAAAAAATGAATTAGCAACCATCAATATGATTAAAAATTATCAGTATATTAAAAATAATAAAACCACCACAGCTCTTTCAAGACACTCTATTACCAGCAGGCATATGCTCAACTTTGACATATTCATACTTTTCGCAACTGAACCCTACCTTGTTAAAAGACTTTTAGCTGAGTCCATTCACGTCCACTTAAAATAAAGCCCAATTATTAACAAAACAGAAAAAGGTTATATTTCTTCCACTTACAGTAATATTTAAAAACAAAAATTACCATGAGACTACTTCATTGCATTTTAGCATTTCACCATCCAACCAATCTACCATAATACCAAATGACATTAATAGGGATATTTGTTAGCTTGCTGAATTAGACAAACATTATACACAACATTCATTAGACAATTTTTTTTTTTCTATTCAGCTGAAAAATTAATTAATGAAAAGTAAGCCAATACATTTTTGAGAGGGAAAATTGGATCACTTCCCACTATTTCCCTAATGTAAGCAAAGAAAGATCATAAGACCAAGATTTTCAGGAATCAAGATCCTTAAAAATTTTTTCTTTATACTTAGTATTTAAAGCAATTCAACTCAAGAAAGTATAAAATCAATTACAATCAATAAATAAGTCTTGGATAGAAAGCCACAAAAGTTAAAAAAATCAAATTGGATCTAAGTGAAATATATTGGAATAGTTTCTCGCCAAACATTTCTTGGGTTCATGCAACTCAATGTAACTGTGTCTGAAAAAATTTCAAAAGAGAAAATTCTGGTGAGCACATAAATAAACTTTTCCTAGGCCAAAACTTTTGACATTAATAAAAACAACTAATATTTAATCAAAAACAATTAAATGACTTACACTGAGAATGGGCAAGGATCTTTGTTGAGAACAAAAACATTAAGTTATATTTAATAATTTTGGATTGCAGCAAAACAGTTTATAGATTCCAGATTCCTTAATAAAGACATACTCTTTACAATGCTTAACTTTAAATTTGAAAAACTAACTTTGCTCTTTTCAAATTACTTTTATTCAGGGAGAGGTATTTGTATATCTAAAATAATAAGCTTTCCTAGTAGGAAGGAAACTAAGAATTATTGTCTTAAGTGAGACTTGATAAATTTCAGTGAAAATCACTACAACAAAATCTCTTTATTTTATTTTATTTTTTTAATGACTTCAGAACAAATGAATTACAATTAGTCAATGAAGAAACAGTTACAATATATTTTGTGGGTATAATAAACATGAGAGGGAGATAATAAACATGCTTTCCCTGGCTTGAGGCTTATAAGCAATTATTCTCATTACATTGTGAGTCATGCATCTGCTAAACTGTTTCATCAGGTTTGTCTTTGGTTCTCCGAGGAGTGCCCACGTTACAAAGCTGTACTCCGAGTCGGGATGGTTATACCCATCTTACGTTAGGCATTATTTCCTTGGTTCTCTCCTCTATCAAGTCTTATTTTCCCAGTCCCCTCCCTACCTCTATGATCTTTTAACTTCCAAATCCTCAGTACTTTCCCGCCCCACCCATTCTAGACATTCCAACCTTTATCCTCCCCCTTACAAATATGCTGCATTTAGTCACTCCTTCCTCATCAGATCCTCCAGGCTCTGGAACTCAATCCCTCCCTCTAAATATTCGCCACTCTTCCTCACCATCCTTTAAATCTTAGCTATTTCAACAACTCTCTCTACAATTGGGTATCAGGAACTGCTGAACTGTATCTTGTTTAATTTTTATTTTTATGATGATTAATTTTTATTTTATTAGTTTTGAGTTACATTGTTTTTACTTGTGTAGCTCTCATTTTCTTGTATATATAGTTCTGTTCAAATATTTTACATTATTAGCGTATTGTTTATTTGTACTTTTAATTTTTTTTTTGCAACTAGACCAGAATCAGCTATACTGTCAGCTGTGACCACCTTGTAATTCAAAGATAAATAAAATTTATTTTTCTTTCTTTCTTTCTTCATTTTTTTGACTCAGGTTAAACTATGGTAGAAATCTTTTACAAGTATTTGACTTCACAAAGGTTCAAGACCAGTGAGTAAATCCTTCTTCAGTTCTTCATTTGAAGCATGATAGGATCAACAATTTAATTCAATCATTTTTTTTTCATCAGTTTTTCACTATAAAACTGCTTGGTTTGATTGAGAATACATTAGTCGACGCAAAGAAAAAAAAAAAATACATTAACTTATTTTGGAGGTTCCAATAGCACTTATGAAAACTATGCTATGAACAATAATGACAGATTTTTGAAGAAAAATGTAAAAAAAAAAAAAATAATAATAATAATGAAAATAATCAATTTTTGTAAAAACTTTTTTTCTAATCATTGTTTGCATGTTTTTAACTGCCTTTTTTATTTGTCCAAAATGAAAACATCAGAAGAAATAAACTAACAAGGGTGTAAAAAAAAAATTAATCAGAAAGCATTATGAGATGAACTGTTTGAACACTTAATTTTGTATATGAATTTATATATACATGAACAAACAAAACCAAAATGAATATTTCTTAAAACATCCTGAGAAAATACAAATTGGTAAATAAAATTTAATAGTAAGTTTTATATTTTAAAAAAAGTCAATGCTTATAAAAGAAAACAGAAATAACTCAAGAGATTGACTATAAATTATATAATGACAATTTATCTTTACAATCCTCCTACTGCAATAACCCTTCTTCAACACTGCCTCCAACCTGAACTTGCAAGACATAAATCATCTGCCTTCTTTAGAAACAGGAGTTAATTCTAATTAGCAATATTTAAATTTTTTTAGATTGCAAATTAGAAAATAAAAATATATTACCTTTGGAGGGGGTGTACCCCGGGGATTCTTGCAAGCAACACAATTGCACTCAGGGGAGCAGGGTTTATCAGCAGTGTAGCAAGGGCACCTATAGCCTCGGCATGTTCCTTTTGCAGGTGCATTTTGGCCACACTTACAAGTAGGAGGTTTTGTAAATACTGAACGCTTTCTTACCTTATTCACTTTAACGTCAACCTATGAAACGTAAGAAAAATAAAAGAATAATTTTATTTCCAAAGACATATGCAAACAAGTAAACTGAGGAACTATATTTATTTATTAATGTGAATAATTTAATACAATAACTGATCATTGAATATAACAGATTTAGCTGAGTGAAATCAAGCTATTTATTAAAACAAGATTGTGCGGAAACCTAGCTTTAGAAAAATTACTTTAAATGTGTACCAAAGATGCAATATTACATATTTAAAGATTAATTAATTACCTCTTTTGGTAAGTGAGCCAAGGAAACATACAACAAACATGCATACAAAGTTTTTTTTGTGGTTTTACATTGAATTATAAAAGTGATTAAGGCTGAAGAAAATGATAAAACACTCTTGGAGGCTTTGGGATAAAATTATTGAGAATTACATTTAGAATTTTTGCATTATACCTCTTCTGAAACAAGATAGTACCACATTTTAAAGGTAATAGAGGTAGAATACAAAAGAAAAAAACATTTTTTTTTTAAACTTTAAAATTAAATTAGTCATTTGGCACTTTTAAAACTGCAAGGTTTTTCAAACGAAGGGCCTTTAATTAAAATATTTCTCAAGAAACTAATACCATACTACAAGTTGACCATAAGAATAAGCATAGGATTTTTTTTCATCAAAGAAATTGATTGTAATGTTTAGAACTGTAATTTTTTTTCGAACGCTAACAAATTTTAACACTTCCTGAATCATTTTTAAGCTTTAAAAAAAACAAACATAAAACAATTGAAGATAATAACAAACAACATTTTAGTGTTACTTGTGCATATACTCTGAGGATAATATAAAAAACAATCATAACAAAAGAGAAAATATGGGCTGCCATAACCCCCCCTTCCCCCCAAAGCACAACAGGAATCCTCTTGGTCATTAAAAAAAAAAGAAAAAGATAAATTAAAAAAATTTAGGACTGTGAGTAGTGAGCCTGAGACCTTTCGTTCAAAAGTCAAATGTGTTGCCAAAAAGTGGAACATGGCATAATCTCATTGTAAAACTGTTTGAAAATTGATTTCATACATATTTTTTGCAGTGATTACTGATATAATTTTTTTTAGATTAGTGAAAAAAAATCAACTTTCAGAATATTGATTAACTTAAACTTTAATACGTATTTCAACAGATTTTGAGATATTTAGCATTATATAGTTAAAAATAGATCCTTAAAAATACTCAAGCTTTTGATTTTTTCAATAATTCTGACTCCATACATTAAATGATATAATGTACTGAACAGAAAATTTTTAGTGATGCTCAGTCATTGTGGCAAGCATCGTTTAAAAAAATAAATAGACATATATATATANTCAGAAAGCATTATGAGATGAACTGTTTGAACACTTAATTTTGTATATGAATTTATATATACATGAACAAACAAAACCAAAATGAATATTTCTTAAAACATCCTGAGAAAATACAAATTGGTAAATAAAATTTAATAGTAAGTTTTTACTATCAGTTGATAAAATGCAATGTAGGCTAATATGTAGAACTAATTATTCATTAGGTATCAAGTGATAAAAATTCAAAATATTTTTTCCCTCCAAAACTTAACATTATACAAAATAAATTGAAGAACTATATCACAAAATGTTTTAAATAAGATTTCCATCACAGATATGACACAATTTATAACAATTAAGAAAATAGTAAGATGTGTACCTTAAAATAAAGATTGCCTAATTTATGAAACTGATGTAAATATTGGGTCTTACTTCATTCTAGTAAAGCATCAATATAGAAAAGTACATGAGTTCATATTTCAAAAAAGTAACTATGAAATAAATTTGTAAGGTCTTACATCTTACATGGGACATTCTCTATTTTACAAATTTTCCAAGCATAATTTGATAATTATGAGTAATTAATAATAATTACTTCAAAAGTAATGACAAGAATTTCGAGAATAGGGTAAATCAAGTTAAAGCAAGAAACTTATATTACTTTGAAATAGCAAAAATATTAACACTTAGATCTTTAAAAAAATTTTTTTCATAGAAAATAAGTTTTTATTAGGAGCCAAGAGCTAAATATTTTAAAAAACCAATGAAATGGGAAAACAAGATAAAAACTATAATGTGATTTGAATAAATAAAACTAACTCGTAAACAAAAATGTTTTTATTATTGCCAACATTTCGGCCTGAATTTCAGACCTTCCTCGGGCAATGGGGGTGTTGGAGGGAGAGAGTCCCTTATTTTAGGATAACTAAATCCCTGACCAAGCCCTTTCTCATGAAAGTTACATCTTTCTTTAGTTTTGACAATGTTTAGCTAATAGTATAATATTAACCAATAGACATGTACACTATATATATATATATATATATATGTGTGTGTGTGTAAAAGCTCTGTATTAAATTCACAAAATCTAAAACTTGATAAGATTCTAATAAAATCACAGAAACAGAAAAATTTTTAAAACAATTTATCTTCTTAAGAGTAATTGAACTTTAAAACATATAAGCAAACAGCCAAACACACCCTCATACATTCCACATTCGTAGTTATCAACTTACATACATATATCTCTAATATGGAACAGTAAGCCGAAGATCTATTAGCCTCCTTAATATACCCCACCATAGCACCCAACTCCTCAACTTTCAGAAAACAGGCCTCTCTGGGTGAGGGGCAGTGGTCGTTATCTGAACCACTTAGTCCTCCACATACTTGGAGCACCTCCTCTAAATACCGAATTATGTTACTATATATTAGAAATAAGAGGACCCACCCAACACTCAAGATATTTTTATTAATATTCAGTTAATCTATTTATATATGTTTAAGATTAAAGAATTTTTTAATAGTTAGTTCTACAAATATGTTCTAGAATGAAGTTTTTTCCTTCCCCCTTTACATGCTTTATACACATGATGTTGACAGTTGCTATCAGTCGGTGAATAAGGCTTGATAATAGGCTGCCACAAACAGAGCAAGATAAAGACAGTCTCAAGCAGGGGAACAATTTGTGTAAGTTCAGCAAAGTAGATGGGTCGTCAACTTTAGCTTCAAGTATAAGGCGGCAAGTTGAAACGTATAAACCTCTAAATCCCCTTGACCAATTTCAGCCATTAACAAACTCATTCCACAACAACTAAGACAAAGGATCAAATACTAAATAGGATTCCAATATTTTAAAGTTGCGGACACTAAAGTGTGTACTGACACATTTATAACATATTTTGAACAGACCCTATTTTTAGCTTCTCCAACGGAGGATCGGTGGAATCTTTTAAAGGTCTTGTCACGATACAAAACAAGCATTCCTTGTAATAAACAATTACAGGTTTGATAGTAGCAGTGCAAATATACATGCTTAACATCTGAGTTGTTTTCAATACAAAAAAAAAGAAATAACAAGATAACAAACTGCTTTAAGAATGCTAACAAATAAAAAAAAAGTATCACTATTCTTGAAATCCCATCCCGAAATATAGTATTAATTAAAAATACTACCAACATTCAGGCTTTTAGCAGTTATTCATAGAAAGTCATAAAATAAAGTAATAGTTTCTTTAAACATTTTAATAGAAAGTGAAAAAATTAATTAATTATTCCTTTAGAAAAATATATCTGAGGAACAAACTTGAATAGAATCATTAGAGATTTTAAGAATAAGTGAGTTTTGAAATTAAAATAACCATTTAAGAAAATAAATATTTAATTATTATTGAATAGTTCAGCATTCAAATCATTAAAGATTACTTAACAGTTAATAAGCACAATTAACAATACAATTCAACAGCTATAAATTAGAAGTGGAAGAGGGCAGTGTTAAAAACAAAATTTTTCGGTTAAATCTTAAGCGAATAAATATATTAATCTTAAGAAATGTTTAGTACACTACTGTACCTTTTCAGAATCTCCATTTCTTTGTCCCACATCATTTATGTCCTTAGCTGTTCTTTTAAAAGTTAGCCTGTTTCCATTATTTGTAGAAATAACTGAGTATGTTGACTCGCCATTTTCAGAATTCCCCTTAGTTCCATTTTTACCATTGTTTAAAGTCTGCGTCGATGTGCTTTTAAAGCAATTAGCTGACAAAACAGAGTTGGATTCAAATTTAAAGTTATCCTTGAAACCCGAACCTTCTTCAATGATTTCTATAAGAGCTTTATTATTTTCAGACGAACCATTATTAACATTGGAACCAGAAGGTTTATTTAAACTCCTATAGAGATGGGTATTGGTGATGTAATGGCAAAGTTTCTTATAACATTGGAGAAGTGTTCTTAATTCAACATTTTCCGAGTATTTTCCGTAATCTTTACACCAACTGCAAGTGGAGCGCAGTTTTTTCCTTCCCCCTTTACATGCTTTACACACATGGTGTTGACAGTTGCTATCAGTGGGTGAATAGGGCTCGATTAATAGGCTGCCACAAACAGAGCAAGATAAAGACTGTCTCAAGCAGGGGAACAATTTGTGTAAGTCCAGCAAAGTAGATGGGTCGTCAACTTTAGCTTCGAGTATAAGGCGGCAAGTTGAAACGTATAAACTCGTAGCATTCATCGTTATGTTTTCCATTTACTTCTATTTGAGGCACGACATTTTATACAGTAAACAACAAAACGAACTAAAAGTACGCTTCTGTGACTCCAAACATATAGGTTATGTTATTCCGTCAATTCTAAGAGGTTGGTCAAACTTATCACAAAGAGAAAAGGAACATATATAATATTTCTGTCAAAGAACTACGTACATCACTATTCGGTGAAGTTATAGAATGTCTTAAAAAATGTTTAAATTGTGTTTTTTTTGTTTTTTTTAATAAACCTCCTTAAAAACCATTTTCATATTCAGGCTGAAAAAAATAAATTACAATAAAAACAATACAATAAAAGTAAAAACTATAGGTAAAACCTTACAATATATGACGTCTTTGGCCGAAACGTCATTATGACCTAAATATATATTATATTGGAACCCATTAATTTGTACAAGAACACACCAATACTTGAAGATGAAAAAGTTCGCCTCTTCGTACTTTATTTAGAAGATCGTAATCATACATTCGTATCTTTCCATTGGTCGATGGGGCAATCACTTTTTGGGATATACTTAACTTAATCTTATCCATAAGGTCTAATTTAATTAGTTTGTTAATGTCCACCCTTACTTCAATACAATGAGAAAATGATTTGTTAAAAAATAAATTTCATCCAATAGGTCGATATTTGACCATAATGAAATCAACAATTCTACACATTTCATTATTTTAATTTAAAACTTTATTAACTATATAGACCCGGAAGAATTTGAAGTAATCCTTCAAATTGATTTACTGATACACTATACACCTTGTGATAGTGTATCAGTAAATCAAAGCATCCCAATTAAAGGGAAAAAAACGAAACGAACTCAAAGCTGAGAATAGGAATCATCATAATAAGTAAAATACAATTTAGAACTTTTCAATGATATATAAAGTTAAGAATTGTCGCTTGGGGAATCATTAGTTACACCCAGCTTTCCCACGGATACTGCAGACTACCTACATTTGCACTTTTCTACTATATACCCCCAGCCATATTCTGTAACATTGTCTTTCGCTCTCCCATGTTCTGCCAGTCATTATGACCGTGTAGCTATTTGTAATAAAGTTACTTTTTAAAAAGCCGAATTAGTGTTCATTATATTTAACTGGCACCCGAACAGGGACCCGCAGAAGTTCTTCAAGTTTGTCCGTTTGACTAACTACGTGCGAACTTGTCTCACATAACGAAGAACTTTGGATTTGTATCCTTAACTTGTGGGAATTTAAAAAATTTGTTAAATTATCGTGAGTACATCTAATAACAAAACATTTTTTAAGCCTTCATCTCTTAATCTTGAATCCTTAATAATGACCACTCAAACTAAAATATCTAAATCATTTCCCCATGATATCCTCAAGTATATTTCAAAATATGATGGAACCAGCTATAAACTTCCCCAATTAATAGCAACTTGTGAGGAGTTATTACAAAATTATTGCATTACCGATATTACAGAACACCAATTTAACATCTGGTTAATTTTTAAGGCTGCTATGTGTCATTTGGAAGATCCGGCAGAAGCCGTGGCTTATAACAATAATTACAACAACGTGAATGAACACATCGAAGCCCTGAGAAAAAACTTTGCTGACAAACGCACTGTACCCGACCTTATCGGAGAGCTCGCAACTCTGAGGTCATTCCCTAGGGAACACCCGGTAGAATTCTTGAACCATTTAGACGAAAAACGAACTACAGTTATTATTAGGTATAAGTTATAATAATTTAGAAGGTTAGAAGTATCACTTTTAAATAGTTTAATTTTACAATTAGACGCCACATTTTTTAGAACATTTATTCATGGTGTTCACCTAACATTAGGTACTACAAATACAGGACTTAAATGATGCTCGCAATAAATTGATAAATGATTGCAGCATAATACTTCCACAATTGAAATACAAAAGCACTATTGAAATTATTCCAAATCATACACAATTTACATATAATAAACAACATCCAAACACTCATCAACAATTTTTACCTTACTCTAATTATTTTAATCGACCAGCAAATTTTGTGCACCATCAAAATATTCGGCCTAATATGCAACCACACAATCCTATTTATAATAAAAATGATAGATACCCCCTTTGTTTAAGAAGGGATGTTCAATTAGAAATAGATAACCTTTTAGAAAACTAGATAACTAGACCTAGTAATTCTCCATATAATTCGCCCATTTGGGTTGTTCCAAAAAAAGTAAATGTCTCTGGCAAACGAAAAGTCCGCATGGTTATTGATTAGCGTAAATTAAACGAAAAAAAAAAGCGATTAAAGATAAGTATTCTCTCCCTTATATAGAGGACTTACTTGGAAAGATAGGACAAGCAACATATTTAAGTTGTGTCGACCTCGCCTCGGGCTTTCATCAGCTTGAAATGAACTCCGATTCAATCCACCAAATCCCTTCAGCACTGAACCATTTGGACTTCGTAATGCTCCACCAACCTTTCAAAGGGCAATGAATATTATATTTTCAAAAATGAATAATGTACTTGTCTACATGGAGGACATAATCATATTTTCAGACAGCCTTGATGAACACATCAAATATCTTCGAAGTGTTTTTGAAAAACTAAAAAAATATAATTCAAAAATTCAGTTAGACAAAACAGAATTTTGTAAAAGAGAACTATCATTCCTAGGTCATATAATTTCAAAAAAAGGCATACAGCCAAACCCTCAAAAGATTGAAGATATAAAGCAATTCCCAATTCCAAAAAATCAAAAAGAAATCAAACAATTTTTACATCTAACGGGTTATTACAGAAAAATGATAAACGTTTATGCTAAAATTGCTAAGCCTCTATCATCAGCTTTAAAAAAGAATGCAAAAATAAACATAAAAGATAAAGAATATGTAAATGCACTCGAAAACTTAAAGATACTTTTACAAAATAATCCTATTCTCCAGCATCTAGATTATTCTATACAATTTATCTTAACCACCGATGCATCTAACTTCGCTCTAGGAGCAGTGCTCTTTCAAAATTTTGATGGCAAAGATTTACCCATATTCTTCGCCTCTCGTACATTAAACAAACACGAGATTAAATCAAGTATCATTGTGAAGGAACTATTAAGCATCGTATGGGCGTGCAAAACATTTCGGCCATACTTACATGGGACAAAATTTTTAAATCAAACAGATCACAAACCTTTAAAATGGCTAAATAGCACAAAAGAACCAAATGAGAAATTATTACGCTGGAAAAGTCTGTTATCTGATTTTGATTTCGAAATAAGGTACGTTGCAGGAAAAACAAATGTTGTTGCAGACTCATTGTCAAGAATTCAATTATGTACCGCTATAGAGGATGAAATAAATCACCAAGACGTTCTGAATGAATTCATTCGAGAATATGCCTCTGTGTCAGAAGAAATTCCTGATGACACAAGCATTGCAACTGTACATTCCCAAGAAAGTTCTAGTAGCCAGGTAGTCATTTGTGATGCAGATAAAATATTAAATGTCGAACAAAATCAATTAACTTTAGAACGAAGAACATATAAGCTAAAAAGTTATTTCCACCACCAATGAATACCTTCCATTGTCCGTCTTCATTGGTTTTGGTTTGCAGAAACCAATGAAGACAGACAATGGAAGGTATGACAACATATTAGCCTTTAGTTCAAAAACTGTTTAATAAAAAGCGTTTAACATTTTATTTCCAAGATAATTAAGTAGAATAAAAACTTATTTGAAACCACATACTACATATGGGATTTTTGTAAACGCACTGGCTCATTAAAAAATGAATATGATGCTATGTTTGAAACATTTAAGAATGTTGTAACAAGTAACTTTTATACTATAAAATTAAAAAGATACAGCCAACTAAATCTAGACGTTACAACTCCTATAGAGCAACAAGAAGCCATATCCAACTATCACACAGGCAAGACATATTAAGTCAGCATTAACGAATCGCCTGGTATGTTAAAAGATGTGACAGACGATATCAATAAGTGCACCCTATAAAAATCTATTCCAGACAGACCTTTCGAAAGAATACAAATAGATGTATTCCATTATAATAATCATAAATTTTTGACTTTGATTGACTGTTTCTCTAAAAAACTTATAGTAAATCCTTTAACCCACATTAGTAAAGTTGAAATACAAAAACATTTAAGTTCATATTTTGCACTATTTCCAATTCCAAAAAGTGTACAAATGGACAACGGAAGAGAATTTAATAACATTGCTTACAAAATTTCTTAAAAGTATATAACTTTGAACTGCATTACACTAGCCCAGGACATTCAGACTCACTAGGTCTTATTGAAAGATCTCACTCTACACTAATTGAACTATTAAATACTATTCAGTTAGAACACAAAGACATGCCAATAGAGAAATGTATTAAATTAGTGACCATAGCTTTCAACAATACATTAAATTCAAACATGAAAACATTCGGCATATCTAAAAATCCTTATATTCGTGAACTGCAAGACGCCTTTGTGACTGAGGAACTTGCTAATGAATACTTGAAAAATATATAAATTTTTCACAAATTAGTAAAAGGCAAACTGGACACTGAAAAACAAAAACGAACTGAACAATTAAATTTAACTAGAAAAACTGAACCTGTCTGGTAAGACGAACGGTATTTAAAAACCACTTTTCACAAGAAACTCAAACCAAAATACTTTAAAACGAAATACAATAAAGATAATAAAATGATTATTTACAGTCGAGGGAAAATTAAAAAAAATTCACCCTAACAGAATGTAACTCCCAGAAAAAACACTAAAAATTCATCTGTTACAGGTCATGCATCATCTCCATAACATAGCTAATATTACAAACACAAATGAATTACATAATCAATACACCTTTATGTTTGAAAACCTCATCTTATTGTATACTAAGATTAATGATACTGATACAAGTCTAGAATTTTGAAAACTAAATATCATTCATCTCATCTCTCTCAGAAGTAGAGAATACTCTCTCAAAATCATTGAGAATACTCAGATAAAATTTATATCAACTCTTCCTGAAGTACTATGGCAATTGGGTAAGGTACTGTTCCTTACATAAAAATCACATATCATATTTTGTACAGATCCCTCTTTATTCTCCTTCCTATGAAACTATTTTCCATTTATCATATCCTGTAATAAGAAATAACAAATTTTGTTACAGTACATGTCTACCCATCTTTGTTATTAAGATATAACGAGTTGCTAACAGGTGAATGTGAACTCATTAATAATAATTATTATTGTAAAAATGTGGTGAATATGAACTCATTAATAATAATTATTATTGTATAAATGTTTCTAAAATATCGAATATGTGTATTAATAATATGATAGATGACAAAGAATAAGTACCCCAGCTTCCTATGTAAAATATATTCCCTTAATTAATAAACATCTTGTATTTAATGTAAAGAAATTATATATTGTATCAGGTAATCATTCACTAACTGTTCATCCTAAGTAAACAGTTTTATTGGCCCTAGAAGACAATGAATCATTACTTAATGATTCTAATTATTATACATTCTTTAAAAGTACAATATGTGTACCATCACAAATACCTAATATTCAATTAAAGGTTAACTTTTCTTTTGAAGATATTCATTTAGCAAATATAAATGTAGGATCTTTAGATATTGTAAATGACTGGCAAGTTGATCATACTATTATTATTTATTGTATATTATTTGTAATTTTCATCTTTATATTTGTTTTCCTTTACTACTTAAACAAAGAATATTGTAAGAAAATTTCAACTAAATATTCAAGCAGAATTCTTCAGCAACAGAGACTTCGCCTCCTGAGGTACAACCTTATCCTGAACTTCCTCTTGATTAGCAAGGATGGCTTCACTTAGGGTGGGAGAAGTTACACCCAGCTTTCACACGGATACTGCAGACTACCTACATTTGCACTTTTCTACTATATACACCCAGCCATATTCTGTAACATTGTCTTTCGCTCTCTGATATTCTGCCAGTCATTATGCTCGAGTTTGTAATAAAGTTACTTTTTAAAAAGCCGAATTAGTGTTCATTGTATTTAACTATGGACAAGGACGAAGATGCACTAATGTTGATTTTAGAAGTTAACTCCACTAAATATTACATATCCAGAGATCATTATTAATATATTATTTAAATATATTTAAATCAAGTATCA
>KZ807079.1:306310-323141 GCA_000696205.2 Oncopeltus fasciatus
AAATTAAAAATAATTTAAAAAAAATTATTCATATAAATACTCTTTTAAAATATATAACAAGGAAATATATCTCTTGAGTAAATGTTTTTAATAATGGTATTTATTTTTTTAAGTTTAATTTTACTTGATAAAAATTGCAAAATAGAATCCTATATATCATACTTCATGTTGATAAAAAATAATTTGCTTAGGTGATGCACAAGGTTATCTTTATCATCAAATAATTAGGTTCCGACTTTCCTTACAAAATAAAAGTTAATTTTCATTAATACCAATGCTAAATATAATGTGACAGAAAAGCCTAATTATTTAATTCTGTGAAAAAAGGAATTATAAGATATTTTATTCTGGATTCATAAATGATTCCTTGTTAATAATTAATTTACTTATNAATAGTTATTCTAATAATTTTTTATTTTTTTTTATTTTTCTTGACTCATTACATAAAGCTCATTTTTAAAAAAAATTAATTTTTTTGTCCATGCCTACAACATTAATATTAGTAAGTATGTTCTTTATAGGTTTAATCAATTAATTTTTTAATACAATATAGTAAGATTATTTAGCAAATGATATAGTTTCCTGTAAGTTATTCAAGTTGTTCCCAATAGAAAAAATAAAGGCTTAATATTAGGTCTTTGGATAACAGCATATTATTTATCTCCAGTTTGTCTTATTTATGTTATTATTAATTATAGTGGATATATTATTTTGTATTTTTATTTGAGCTTTATGCAGAAACTCATGGCTTTTATTTTATTTTTTTACACTTCTACTCAGTAGCAAGTAATTCAAATAAACCTCCTAAAATAGACTTTTTATTTGGCATATTGCAGTGGATATTGGAGATATTACAGAATGAGTTAGTACTGTTGTCAAGTCTATATTTTATTTACAGACTATGTCCCCAGGAGGTCACGGGGCCATATTCATTTGAGTCAACGGGGAGGGTTGTAGGGGTTGGAGTTGGGAGGCAAGGTCTGTGATAGTGGATTAGGATGGTATGGCAGTTTATTGTGGAAAAGGGTGAAGCAGGAAGAATAAAAGGGATATTAAGATCGTGGTGAAGAGAGGAATTGGATACGTAATAGGGAGCAATTTGCAATTATTCTGAGAGTTTTGGATTGGAAGGGCTAGATTCTTTAGATATTTGGAAGGCTTGGCGGCACCCCAGATTTCTACTTCATAAGTCCAGATTGGTTGTAATAAGGTTTTGTAGAGCATCAGTTTTTTTTTTTTTTTTGTAAGATTGGAGTTCTTATTCATGAGTCTGTATAGAAGTCCATATCGCCGATTGAGTTCTTGTCTTTTAATTTTAGTATGTTCTCCACATGTAAGTCATGAGTCAAGCTGGAACCCAAGATAACGAACGGAATTTGAATGTGGTAAAGGAATACTGTTAAATTTCACAATTTCTGGGGTGTCTTTTTTCCGCTGTTGGAAATTAACTTAAACGAATTTTGCTTCATTGATTTTTATTCTCCATTTGACATACCATTGTTTGATTTTTTCGAGGTGATCTTGTAGGTTTTTAGATGCAGTTTTAGGATCTGGATGGGAGGATAGGATAGCTTTGTCGTCTGCAAATAGAGCTAAGAGGGTACTTGGATGGGTAGGGATGTCAGCAGTGTAGAAGATGAATAGGATAGGTCCAAGCACACTACCTTGAGGAACTCTCACTTCCACTTGGTAGAAATCGGAGTAATCTAATCTTTGCCGAACCTCAAAGAAACGGTTGGATAAGTAAGACTTAAGGATAAGGTAAGTGTTACTAGGAAGTATGGATTTCAGTTTAAACAAAAGACCACTGTGCTAGACTCTATCAAATGCTTGGGAAACACATGAAAAAAAAAAAAAAAATACTCCTGGACAGTACTCTTTACCGCTCATGGGAAGAGGAAATTTTACGACGCGAAACACATGCTGGGCTGTAGAATGCTTACTTCTGAAACCAAACTGATGATTTGAGAGGATATTGAAGAGTTCAATGGAAGACATCATTCATTTTAACAGTATTTTTTTCGAAAACCTTTGAAATTGTAGGAAGGAGAAATATAGGACGATAGGATGAGGGGTTATGTGGTGATTTTCCAGGTTTGGGAAATAGTATTATATCAGAATATTTTTAGAGGAGAGGGAAGTGTGTCACACAGCTTAGAAGCTGATTAATCTTAAAGTATCAGACGCTGAAACTGCTATCCAATTAGTGACGTCAATATGACGTAGTCTTACATTTTCACTACTTTTTGTTAAGTCCTTCACCATTCCCTTTTGCAAAATTTTTTCAGGGAGAGTTCGGGAGACCTCTCCCCGGATTTTCGCTTTCCAAAAATACGAGTACTATATAAACACGGGATATAACAGTGTCATAGTAATGTAATAAACCAGGGGTGGATTGGAGGCGCCCATGGCACTAATGTTTTGACAATTTCTTAACTTGTGCGTTTATTTATATACTTAAAATTTGTACATACATAATACTAATTTGCTCTTATGATGAAAAATAACCCTCACAATGAGGTTCGAAAAAGCCTTTTTCGAAAGTTAGGTCGTCTGAGAATTTCTACCCATTCGTATGGTAGCAATTTATTATGAAAATTATTCGCTCCATTCGTGGATTATTATTAGTTTTCTTTTCTCCAATACTTTTAATTTCCAGTTTACATATTTATGACGTCAGATTTAAATTAGAGTTTTGTAACTTTATTTGTCAGGAAAATATTAAGAAATTAAAATTTAGAATTGAATTTTTTAGCTATAATTTATCTTTTAATTTAGTAAGAAAAATAAGGCCGCGGCAGAACCTTTTAAATGTAGTGCGATGCATGTAGTACGATATAGTCAGCATGTGTCAATACAACTGTCAAATATTAATTATGGTAGACCAAGGAGTTTGTGTAGGTGTCAGGAGGGTGTCTGTTAGCGGCGGATTAGTTAGCGTATTATGGTTGTAAATTCTGCTTTTCGGCTTGTATTTTTTATTTCATGAAATTTTTTTAGTGTTCGGAAACAGTTTAGGGTATTTAAGCAATCCTGCCGCGACTTTCCGTTTTTGTCTATATGGAATATGTGTAGCCTAACCTAGAGGTAATTGGTATTTCCCATCCCCTGCGGATATGATTTCGCAAATGTATTTCACTGGTTACTAAACTTTCTTCACGCATCTTGGTCTTTTTTTAATCTTCTTTTGTAACTGATGTTTGTGCCTTGAAGAAAAAAACAAGTTTGTTGTGATGTCTACTCTGAGGACAATTGTGTTGTGATTCGAATAAATATGTTTGTTGGTTGCGGTCTATGTATCTGTTGATTATCATTGACATTTGTGCTGGATTATTCAAAATGTGTTTTATAATGCTTTCCTGATACTATAATGAGTCAAATTCAACGGCCGAAGGTGGCAGTCCCTGTACCACCAGTTCATAACAGACCAAATACAAGGCTTCACTGTCATCAGAGGAATCTCAGTCTGGACTTCAGGTAGGTTTTTAAATATTTTGCTTTAGCCCTCGTTAAGTAGGTTTACTGATTGTAAAGATATTGCAAAGTGAACGTTTGTTTAGTTTCTATTATTATTATTTTAATTTGTTTTTTTGAGACACTTTAAATTGAGTTGTTTCCTACAGAATTTATTTATAGAATTATTTATATGAACTGAATTATCAATTATTAAAATGATAATGGGTTTATGAGTTTTTCAAATTAGGTCTTTAGTGGGTTGTATTCTAAAAAGTTTAGTGATGATGATTCTAAAATGAGCTTATAATTGAATTAAATTTTGCTTTCAAGTGTCATTACTATTTTACATTTACTGTAGAGTTTTTGTAATATTACTTCCTTCTTTTTAATAGCTAGCTTTTAAAATCATACTGAGATTACTCTGAATTTTATTATTTACATAGCAAAGGATGTATAATTTAATTATAATGGAAAAATAAGTGTTCCTCCATCCTTATGTAAACTCTTTGCTTAAGTGTTTTGATAAAATTATTTTACTCTTCTCCAGGTTCGTTAAATTATGAAAAAGGGAAAAGGTATAGGTCAATAATTTAATTATATCCTTTAAATGGGGTATTCAAGACTAAAAATCCATTAATTTTATTAGATTAATCTGTAATAAGTTGAGAGCTTGTTCCTTAAATATTATTCTACTATTATTCAAAATATGACCTGCTTTTTTCCTTTTTGATGGAAGGCAAAAGGTCAATAATAAACAATAATTCCAACAATGATTATTTATTGCCCAACTAATTTTGCATTCTTAGACATCTCTTCGAGGGTTTAAAACATATTGTAAAATTTAAAACAATGAACCTCTTGACATAGCGTTAGAAGCAGAAAGTCAATTGTTATAAATTATATAATATTTTTTAAGCCCCTAAAGAGGCATACAAGAAGCTGAAACTAATCAGGAAATGAATAATTATTGTTAGAATTATTGTCATTTCTTTTTTTACAATTGGCCTTCTGGAAAGAATTACTCTAATAATTACGTTCATTTGGGGATATATATATACTTACCACTGTTTGGCTAATATTTAGGGTGTAATTTTTGCATAAAAATTGGAGATACCAATTTTACTTAGGTTCTATAATGCAATGGACTTGATTTGATTATCATTAGATGATTATGCCTTCATTAAATGGGTAACTTAATATTGTATCATAATCAACCTCTCTCCAAATTTTCTTATGTAGTGTAAATTGTTTAAGTTATTTTTTTCTACTAAAAAATATTTTTCCCACTTTTAAAATTTGTTTCAAAGTTTTTGGTTGGATTTTAACCATTTTAAGTAAATGATTTATTAATTAGTTTCAAATTTTTTTCAATTACATAAAGTATTTTATTTTATATCACAACTTGTTGAAATTAACAGCACACCTGGCATGATTAGAGTTTAAGGAGTCTTTTTGTTATTTTGTGTATATGTGTGAGTCTGCTATTATTTACTACTTTATATATTGCTTTTTAATTTGATTACAAATAAAAACAAAGGTATATTACATTTGTAAAAAATTTCTTGATGACATCACTATAAAATGAAGTACGAATCATATATTTTTAGTTTATATCTTAGTTTAAATAGACAAGGAAGTTGTAAAGATTAGAGTCAGAGAACAGTCTATGTAAATGACTTGCATTGGTATGGCAGCTGTTTATGGAAAAGGTACATATAGAAGGAAATGAAATGTTGATTTAAAATTGAATCAGATCTTAAGCTGAGTGCGATATTGAATTCTTGAGGAAGGATGGAGCCATCTTCAGGGCTATCTTGAAGGCGAGAGGAGTGACTGGCCAGCCATGAAAATGGGATCTTGGTGACACGACGTCCCCTCTCGACTTCATGATAGCCTGAAGATGGCTTAAAATGTAAGCCAAAACATTAGCAGGTATTTTAAAAAAAATACACATTTTTAAAATTTGTTTTTGGATTTACCTTGACTGAACCCCAACAAAAACTATCTATCTAATAATAATATCTACGGTCAAAAAATCTCTCCATTTTCTTATTTAATCTTTATTCCAGGAACCAAATGTTCTGATTATTGAGAAACTATATATATATATATGTTTATATGTATAGTTCGTGTTTATATAAATGTATCTTGTATAACTATTTTTGATGTTTTACTTCATTTCAAATTTTATTAGTTAAAAAAAAAATTAAAATTTGTGTTCTAAGCAATATAAGGGAAATTTAAAGAGAATAAGAACCTTAAGTGATGAAAAAATGTGTTACAAATAATTTTGTGATCGTTTTGGGTCTGAATGCACCATATTCAGTCGCTAGATACCCACAGTTTCCCAAAGAGCACTCTACATCGATCAATATTCCTGTATTTTGACTTCATTGGAGCTATTTATATTATTTTTACTACCGATTTAGGTGAAAGAACTGTTTCTGTCCTAAAGTAGTACCAAACCATTATCAGAAACAAGTTAAATATTTATATTAGTTTAATTTATAATAATATCGATAATAAAGGCTTAAGTAGGAGTTGAGAGTTGTAAAAGAAAAATATACTGAAGTTTTTTCCCTGTCCTGAGGGGCCTAATAAAAGTAACCATTTTGTTTCTTTCCATCCCTTGTAACTACTCGCCTTGTTTTTAATTAGTGACACCTAATTTTAACTGTTTTCTAGTTGAATTTAATTCAAATTCTATGATGAGACTGATTAAATAAGTACTTTAAAATATAAGTGGCTTCGAGTTCAGTTCAGTTTTTTTCCTTTGTATATACCTTCATACGTACATTCATTCATGTCACGTTTCATTATCGAATGGAGTTAGCAGTATTGCTAAGAAATGTTAACCATCCTCCATAGTTTGTCTAGTTTTTAAAAATATCTGCTGGATTTCCCAGTGCTTTTGATAATTCTTTTGAGGCTCATTATCAATGCTGATTGGAGCTCGGAGGAGGATAAGGCATGCTGCTGAGTTGGCTGTTAGTGGTGCGCATTCATCAGATTCCTTTTTGCTGTGATGGGAGGGGGCATATGGAGGTCATTTGAATGCCTTATCTCTTTGCATGCCTTTCACTGCCTGTCTGTCCATTTTGTTGGTAAACAGTGTACCATATTATCAGATTTTTATGTATTCCATTCATCTAATTTTTCTCTCTCTCTTTTTTTTTTCTTTTTTTTCTCCAGGAGATATTTTTGTGAATAACTATTGTTTTTTTGTTAATTATTTTCAATGAAGAACATCCTATTAAAGTCTGTTGGTAAAAGTTGAACAATAAACTGCTATGAACAATGTATGCTCAAATAAATAAAAATATATTTCTAATGGTTCACTATATGAAGTAACTAATTTACTAACTCCAAGAAGACCACTTCACTGGGTGTGAGACCAAAAAGAAGCTGGATGAGAGTCTCACTTATTCAATAAGCTCCCTGAATGATCTCCTGGGTGCTAATGGCTCTCCCTTGTGCCACTAGCAATTTGAATGTGTTTTATATGCCTGGCTATTAGAAAAATAGTTGTATTTAACTAGTATCATTAAAAGAAATGTTGGAAATAAAGTTTCAAAATATTAATGACTTCACTTTTGTATGAAGGCTGATTTAGAGTCTAATACAAATGAAGAGCAATTTTAGTTTATTTTAAACTTAAAGCATATTATATCTTTAAAAATTTTCGTGGTTGTTATATGAATGATAGGCTCCTTTATATGGTTTCTGCATAAACTATCTTACCTTTTTTATAAACTTGAAGATATTTTCAAACTAGATTAAGCAGTATAGTGCTCATAAGAACATTGAAACACTTGAGTTTCTTTATAAACTTATACTTCATCTTTATATTCAAATACTTCATGCATAATTCAAATAATTGGAATTGAATGTTTTATTTGATTCCTCCAAAGTAATACAAGTACATAGATAGTACATAGTACATAGATTCAAATGTTAGTTTCTATATAATACTGCTATTATAGTATTTATCTATAAATATTACTGTATTGATTTTTATTTTGAATAATTAAGATGAAGGTCTCTTTGGCTGACTTTGATAAGATAATAAACATTCATTGACTATCATAGAAAAGATAAGATTTGGAAGCATTCCTTATTTATCAGTGTGAATGGTTTGACTTCAGTCTATAATTATGCAAAATGCAAATAAATAAATAAATAGAAAGGGAAGTATTTATTCAGTAAAATGAATAATTAAATGAACTGACCATATTCATTGAAAGTATAACCACTACTGACTAATTATTCTAAGAGTTTATAACAGATTATACGAAAACACATCTGCCCAATTTATAATGTCTGAAATATATTTTTACTTCTCAAATTTTGGAGTTCATTCTACTGCTCATTTTTGTTTGACCAATTGTTAATTATCATAATGAAAAAAAAGAAAAAAAAAAAGTGTATTAGACTCACTTTCCCAAGTTCACCATCATTTAAATAATAAATCTCAGTCAACCACTATTTAAAATATCAAAGTTATTTAGTGTAAACTGTATCTTTATCTATATTTTGCCCTTATATTCATTGATTTTAATTACTAATTTACTAGTATGTTATTTACATAACTTTTTAAATAACTTTATTTCTTTAGCTTTTGTCGTATTATTTTCATACATTCTAAATCTTCAGGCTAATTTCTGAAGCTATAAGAAATCTCGAGAAATCCTGTTAGTATATTTCAGCTTGTACTTCATGGCTTATCAGGACAGAAAGTGTGGAGAGCTTGGGAGAGTAGGACTTTCTTTTTAAGGGCTAAGTCACTGTAAAACTCTCATTGAAGTGAGAGCAGCACCGAATTTCTCCCATCTTGATTTTAACATTGTCTAAATTTTCTAATTAATTTAGGTACTTTCTGGAAAATTTTAAACAAACTTATTAAATATTTATCTTCTCTCTAATCCTCAATAAACTAAAATACTTTCATCTGTATTTTTGAATTATTTTTTTTATTAATTCCACTGTATAGTTTATTAATGTCAAATTATCTTTCTATCAAAAATAAATAATTGAAATTCTTTCATTTCCTTTATTTTTTATTTCATATCTGAATTAGTCTTGTGGAATCAGCACATTTCACACTCAAATTTATTAATAATTTCTCTACATACTACTTATACAATATACTTAGAATTGTGGGTTTACAAAATTTATCTTTCAGTTATAAAATTAAAGTTGGTTTCATGATCTTGGTTCTGTGGCTGATGATATGGGTGTCTATAAAAAATGAAGGACAGCTGAATGTTGACCTGCAACAAGATCATGGTTAAAATTTCAGAATCTTCTCACAGTATCTGTATAAGTAAATGAATCCCTTCACATTTCAATCATTAAGTATTGCCATTTAAAATTTTAATTTTTTCTGAAAAACCCTCTCTTTAAAATTTTCTTCTCAGAGTGATGAAGTAATAATTGAAACTGGCAAACAAAAAATTTCTAATCAAATTTTTAGATTTCTTAGTTTAGATAGACCACCACTTCTAGTCTTGCAATTTTTTTTTGGTAATTTATTTATAAAAAAGTATTTTAATAATAATTTTTTGTTACTTATTAATTTATGTTGCATTTAAATGAAAAATTTGGCCATTAATGTACTTGATTTCTTTAAGTCTTGACTTATAAAAATCTTAATTTAAAACCATATTCGGGTCTTTATTATTTAGTGATTACAAAATCATAAAACTGGTTGATGGAGGAAGAACATGATAGGATGCCGATATTCTTAATCAAATTTCTGATTTTATGGTGTTAATAATTTTTCATGTTGAATATGCTGTTATATAAGGTCTTTGGGAAGATACATTGAATACATAAAAGCATCATTCGACAAAATATACTAATAGGTTTCATTGATTTTTCTTTCCCATAGTGCTGTCATCTTTCCTTCATTAAGTAGGTTAATTTCACACTCATTCAACCTGCAATTAGGTTAATTTCCTATCAATAAAGTATGTTGTGAATTCAAAAGTGCATTTATCATTACAGTGTTTTGTATCAATGGAATTGGGTCATTTACTGTAGTAGGTGAGAGGAAGAAAAATTATTTCATCACCTCTTTTGCAATTATTATTATTGTTTATTTTATTTTTTTTAAGTTTTGTTTGTTATTGTTTGCTCATGCGTAACTAACTGCTTAGCATCATTAGGAGCCTGGAAGTAATCTGAATATCTCCTGAGCGGGTTTTTTTTTCTCTGCTGAGAATGAGTAATGGTTTAAATTTAGTACTATTAATATGATTATCATTGACATTTGTGCTGGATTATTCAAAATGTGTTTTATAATGCTTTNATATATATATATATATATATACCTATATATAAAGGCCATTTTATCGAAGGACTGCATATGTTTTAATCCTATTTAATACTTACCAATACCTAATAAATCTCTTTAGAGCATTCCCTAAGCTTGTTAAATCCCATTAGACTTCTTTAAAAAAGCCTCAGTATAGTTATTTGTTTTAAAGAACAAACATGAACATGTCCAATGGCATTCTTGTAATTATTAGGCATTACTGGAAAAAAAAATCATGCCACTGAGGTAACTTGTGAAATTATTAAATATGAAGGGGAAGGTGTCCTTTGTCAGCGAACTGCATGGAGTTGGTTTAAAAAATTTAGCAGTGGTGATACGATGTTGGGCTTTGGGCGACCATTAATGGATATTTATGAGGTTTTACTACTAGGAAGCTCTCTTGAGTAAAATCCGTCCATAATAGCACTTGAACTTGCCAGGGAGATATTGTTTGTTATCTACTCTCCATGGGGAAGTTGAATAATTTAATTTAAAGAGCAGTACACTGATCCCTGAGCTAAGAGTTAGACTTAGACTTAGAGACTTAGTCCTAAACATAACCTTGGAGTCAATGCAAAAATAAAAGTAAATTAAAGAGGAAGAAGATAACTCTCCAAAATGCTTATGAAAATTATGCTTATAAAGTACATTCTTTATTAATACTGACAATTAGGACAGCAATTTGAATGTTTAAAAGTTGAACTTGAAGATGAACTTGTTAAAAGCTTCAAACATTGAAGAATAAACTAATATAGGCCTAGAAAAAGCTCTATTGTCGGAATTATTATAAATATATGTGTGAATCTTCCTGTTCTCCCATATAAAATAAAATCTTAATTTGATATAACAATTTCTTACTACAGGAGCAAGCCTTAGCAATTTAACATTTTGTATTCAGTGTCCTTTTTCTTGTTAGAAGAAGATGTCAGTGGCCCCATTTGTTATTGCAATGGACTCCCAATATTAAGTACTCACAGTTCACAATTAGTTTTTAGCAGTTTCCTGTTGTGAAATCGAGCTATTCACGATAGTACTATGTCGCGACCTTTGACAAATTCCAGCTGATCTTCACCTATGCCAATTGGAGAAGCTGAAAGTATTGTCCGACCTATATCTTATATATAAATGTGTGTGTGTGTGTGTTTAAAAATATGAATAAATAAACGCGCTAACGGCTAAGTGCTCGCTTAGGCTAATTGTAAAGAATTTTTTTTTTTTATTCAGTGGTTTTTATAGAATAAAAATTTTGAAAACTTAACCTATACTTTTCTTTCCTTTGGTTTGAGGTGGATCAAGGAAATTTATTATTTGATTATTTTTTTTTTCTAATTGTTTTGTTATTAAACTAAAGTGATTTAAATTGATTTGATATATTATAAATTGATAATTCAATATCTTTGTTTGAGATAATATTTTGATTATATAAATTTATGTTAAGAGGGAATATATTTAATTTGATGACCTAGGATATTATCCGTAAGTCAAGGGTTTCGTGCAAGACCTGCTAGGGGGCGATCCCGGCTATTTCAGTACTTAGATATGGGGTTGGTTGTTCCGTGTCTCGGCCGTATTTATAAACATCGCTCTACACGTGCGTGCGTGGAAGAAGGGCCGATAGCCGAACGGGATTTCCAGTCACTAGTTTTCGCTGGTCAAGTTTCGTGACCAAAGTGAGCCTCTTCAGGAACCACAAAAAAATTTCTCCCTTTACGTCAGGCTTTCATCTGAAACAATTTGATTTAGATTTATAATGATCAAGAAGTGAGTCATAGGTCACATATATCATTCTGATGTGTTCTCTAAAATATTTTGTTATTTGACATGAGAACATATGTCAATTGACGTATTACATTTTTTTTTCTCTTTAAAAGTGTAATTAAGTTACTTAAAAAAAAAAAAAAAAAATCCACTGAAGAGTTTAATATGTAACAGTTTTTGCTTTTTAATTAGAAGAGAACGTGGTTATTTTTCAAAATATCTGTTTATTGTTATTTCCCTGATATATCATTTTTAATTTAAAAAAAAAAAAAATAAAATAATCAATCCATGTATGCTTCACAAAGAAGTTAGTTTTCTTAGGATTCCGTATTTTTTATCTCCCACCACTTTGCTTTCAAGCTACTAAACGAATCTTTAGCAAATTTAAAGAGTAGTCCCAAAGAATAAAACTTTTTCGAGATCCCATGCATCTTATTAAGAGGTCGGTCGGTCANATTAAAAAATCATCAGTCACTAGATTTAATTATTCAATATTTTTAAATATAATAAAACATTCTATATAATAATAAAATTTATTAAAATGGGTTATAAATTATATTCAAATAGTTTTTTATAGGGCCATTTTTATATTGAAATTTTCTATATTCGTAGAAAAAAAGTGGTTGTGCTTAAAATTTTTTTTTTTTGGTGTATTGAATATGGTGTCATTTTGTTTGAGTTAAATAACTGTGAAATTGTTTGTATGGCACATTAAAGAGTTTTTTTTTTCCATTAGCGAACACCGCAATCGATTGAAAATAAATTTGTAATTTATTATTTATGTGTTGTATTAAATACATTTACAGATACATGTGGTAAATAGCGTTGGCGTAAATTTTGAAATGTCTCCATCAAGTTTATACTCGTCAAATTCTCATGTAATAGAACGCAACTTTAAATAATAATATTGGAGTATTTTGGAATAATTTTGGAGGAATTTTTAATCCCAGATAGCTTTTTTTTTTTTTCCAGAATTAATAGAACATGTTCTCTTTTTAGGATTTTTTCTTACTTCCTTTGGGTAATTTATTAATTTTTTCATGTTCTAAGGTATTATAATATGTATACTCTATGTGTGTGTATATATATATATATATACACATATATAACATAAGCATTAAATAAAGTAAGGGAGACAATTGAAAGAAGACAGGGAAGATGGTTGCCAACAGACTAGTTGAGACTTGGCGCCTGCCAGCATAACTATAATCCGACCTTGAGGGGATATCTCCATGAGGCAGGTTTTAATTTTTTGAAAATCCCTTTTAATGTAATTTTTTCTTACATTTATCAGTTTTAAATCACCTATCTTTTATAATTACTCATGAGACAAACTACTTTTATATATGAGCATGTAAGTACATACTCAAGAACATTTCTGCGATTGTGTCTTTTAAGGTAGAGAAAGACTTTCTTTTTTGTATGCACTTGTGCATCCGGGATTTTAAAAATAAATAAACCTAATTTGGTATTAAGTTTTTTTTTTTTTCCCTGCAAACATATGAATGAGTTCGTTAATAACGAAAATAAGATTATTGAGAGGGGATTTAGAATTATGGGACGGCATTAAAGGATAATTAATATGTTATTTATAAATATAACTTTTTTTATTTTTATTTATTTAGAAATTACATCCTGCACAGCGTGCATTTTGCAATGTGCTCTCATTATAACTGTTTATAACTGTTTATAAATAAATTATATAACAAAATGATGTGAAATGTCCATCTATTTATTATAATGTTTATTTATGGAAAAAAAAATTATTAATGAAAATATGGAATGTAATTTTGAGTGTGAGATGCGTCCAACTTTATAAAATATAAAAATGAAATTCAGTAATTATTATTATTACAAATAACACAAATAATAATGATAATTACTTGGTAATTAAGAGTCTTCTTTTTTTTGCAAACCTTTAATCTGTGTGTTCATATTGTATAATTATATTTGTGTAATAAGATCATTCCATGTTATACAATACTCCATACTCGTAGAATAAATGTTTAGTCATGAAACAAATCTGTGTCGGGCCTCATTTCACATAATTAAGTTTTTTTTTTTTTTTTTAATTAATAAATCTTTATTTATTACATTCTGTTATTAACATCTTGTAATTTGAACTTTTGAAATTTTGAGACTCACACAAAGTCACATCTCACTCTCCCTCTCTCTCTCATTTATATACATAAATGATGTCTATTTTATCGTCTAGTAGGTAGGATTGGAGGAAACACTTAAAAAAAAAAAAAAAAAAAAAAATCCGTCATGAGAACAACCTCATTCGGAATTTGCGCAAAGATCATATTGAATAGTTGTCAATATCTTCGTTAATATTTGTGTTATAAAAACATTCATGATCATTATAGACGTAAAAAATATTTTTCTAACTTTTAAATATTCACACAACACGTTCACAAAAGATGTATGACGTGTACATATTTAAAAATGAACTGGTAGGCTTAAGCGATTCTTCTTGTCCCCATTTCAGAAAAATTAACTGTTCACTTCAATTTACAAGCGTAATTGTCATTTTCTGTTATCTATGTAACAATATTTAACGAAACTTAAAATTAGTTAGTTTTTAGTTGAATTTTGAAGATTTAAAAAAAATATTTACGATTAATACTCCATGTTATTATGTTAGTATGTATGATTATTCTAGAACATATCTCCTAATGTTTTTTTTTTTGTTTTTTTTTGGCAATCTGACAGACGCGGAAAAGTGAAATGGAGTAGACTATTTCCATTCCCCTTGTAAGACTCCTTGAAAAAAAATTATCCTGTACATTGTCCTTGTAGTTAGTCAACTTCCGTTTGAGAGGGACTGTGACGTGTTAAAAAGAGGAAGTTACAAAGAGTAAATAGAATACAATGAAGAAATTAAGCATTTTTCCTCTATTTATAGTCATTTGTAATTGCAATGTTTGTACAGTGTAAATAAGACAGGGCCGAAGACGTTGCACTGTAGGAGAGACGGATGACGTAAGAACTCGGAGACCTCGCTGACTTTCGCTCGATGGTAGTGGACCTCCCATGTCCAGGCTGGTCACCAAGTACCTGTCTGTCTTGGGTAAGAACCAGTCCTTCCGAATTTGATGTTGTATACGGGGGGGGTTTCGCCATGAGTATCTCTTTCTCTTCATAGGAATACAGCGACTTCATAGTCAGCACGCGAGTTTGATACATTTCTTTCATTTCTCACCATCCTGACTCTTGAGAAAGGAGTACTTCGGAAGTAACACAAACACACACACGCACATTATCCATTCGTATCTAAATAGGAGCACAAATATAGAACAAATATAATATAAATTTTCGAGAAAGCAACTCAACTTTAGACAGACAGAAGTAGGAAGGGACCTTTCTCTCTTACGAAGGGTTCCTTTCTACTAAACCTACGTAGGTAAAGCTAAAAATGTGGTATCTTTCAAGTTATACTATACACACACATAGATATTTAAAAAACAGATATTATTTGTTCTATAGACATAAATTATATACAGAAAATGAAACACTCGCGGATGCAATATATATAATAAATAAGGACATGTAGAAGAAAGAGTGCAATGAACACACAAAAAGAAAAAATCACAAAAATATAAATATATATAAGGTATGTGTGAGTTTTAAAAATAATGAAAATTTGAAAAAGGAAACTTCTTAACCCCTCATAAATCACGTGCTATCACACGATAGTACACTCACTACCACACACACAAAAATATAAATATATATATGTACAATTTAATAATAATATAATTTTTCCTTCTTTTCAAGAAGTCAAGAATCAAGGACTAAGTCAAATATAAANAAAATAAGAAAGAACTTGGCGTGTACTTCGCTTGATGAAGCTGTCCAATGGCAGAACTCCTAAATCTCTGTACAATATTTAAAGGTTTTTTTCTTTTTTTTCCTTTCATATTATTTTGAGCTAAATGTTTGTTATTTTAGGAAGGAAAGCCGACTAAAAATAAGTTGGTGCTTATGCATCCTGCAAAGCGCAGTATCACTTATCGACCGACGTCTTCTACTTAGAGATTACCGTCTCCTAGTTACTTTCTAGCTACCGGAGGGAGTATCTTTCAGCCGGAGGGGGTAACTTTCAGCCGAAGGGGTTTGGTGATTTGCTATCTGCGAGAGAAAGGTGTGGGGAGAAAGGTCTCCAAGGGGAAAACAGGTGTAGTCTGCTCACTTTCTTCGGGGGGTGTGCGTGTGTCGGTCAGGTGTAAACCCCCCCCCCCCCCCCCCCCGTACCTTCATTGTGGGATAGAGTGGGTGGGGACTTTGCTACCCACCTGATTAATCTCATTAGCAAGTCTGCCGTGTGGGTAATCCTCTAGTTGCCCGCCACATCCTCTTCTTCCGTCTTGTCCCTTACTGCAGCGATCCTTCTAGCTAGCCTTCCTGAAGCTGAGAGAACTATTAGCCGTGATGGTGGCTAGTGACGTCAGCTAAAAATTGGCTCAGAATTGCACAAAAACCCAATTTGTTTGTCGATTGAGTTCCGCTAAAGACCGAACTCAAAACCAGGTTTTAGAAAAATACTAAAATTGTTAATCCTTAAACATTCTATATCATTATTATACAGTAAATAAGCCAACATACACAAACACGCGTATGCGGGCTTATGGAGTTGTGTGTTTCAGCTCAGTATAAATACAGTATAAGGTTTTATTCTTGAACTTTCTGAAATAACTTTTATGTCTACTCACAAATACACACTCGAGCACATTAACTCCAACGCTTGTGTTTATATATATATATATATATATATATAAACACAAGCGTTGGAGTTAATGTGCTCGAGTGTGTATTTGTGAGTAGACATAAAAGTTATTTCAGAAAGTTCAAGAATAAAACCTTATACTGTATTTATACTGAGCTGAAACACACAACTCCATAAGCCCGCATACGCGTGTTTGTGTATGTTGGCTTATTTACTGTATAATAATGATATAGAATGTTTAAGGATTAACAATTTTAGTATTTTTCTAAAACCTGGTTTTGAGTTCGGTCTTTAGCGGAACTCAATCGACAAACAAATTGGGTTTTTGTGCAATTCTGAGCCAATTTTTAGCTGACGTCACTAGCCACCATCACGGCTAATAGTTCTCTCAGCTTCAGGAAGGCTAGCTAGAAGGATCGCTGCAGTAAGGGACAAGACGGAAGAAGAGGATGTGGCGGGCAACTAGAGGATTACCCACACGGCAGACTTGCTAATGAGATTAATCAGGTGGGTAGCAAAGTCCCCACCCACTCTATCCCACAATGAAGGTACGGGGGGGGGGGGGGGGGGGG
>KZ807079.1:323300-338825 GCA_000696205.2 Oncopeltus fasciatus
TATATATATATATATCCCGCACGCGCTCTAGTACACATGAACATACACACACACAATCGTACTCAATGTTTATATTTTGATGTTTATATGTGTTGACAAATGTGAGAGACGTGTACATGTGGCTTTTTATTTTGGAGTATACATTGGCATAGATGCAGGCATAGTGCAGAGGCATCCCTTACCTCGCCTGGAGGGTGCCAAATGGATTAGATAGGCCTAATAGTGCTTCGACTCGTAAAAAGAAAAAGAAAACTAAAAAAAAACCATGTGATCAATAACCTTCTATACGCTTGGTTGATTGAGGTGCCCCTCCCCCCTCCCCATAACCAATGAATCCTCCCGCAGATGCAGTATGTACACGCAGCTGACTTCTTATTACTTTTTTTTTTTTTGTTATAGGTGTTAGAAAAGATTGAGAACATGTGTGTGTGTGTGTGCGTGTATATTAAAGTTGTAAGCTAAATCTTTGTTACTTGCAGAATAATAAAGTATTACCGTATGACTTTCAATAATTTAAAGCAGAGAGAAGAATACTAAAAAGATCATTTACCAAAATTCGAATCCACCATGGGTTATAATAATAGGATGGTAATCTTATTATAGCCCCTATCCACGACCTTAAATGGTTCTGTAGGAGATAAAATAAAATAAAATAAATATATAATCAAG
Organism: Oncopeltus fasciatus; assembly: GCA_000696205.2. Lineage (NCBI taxonomy): Eukaryota > Metazoa > Arthropoda > Insecta > Hemiptera > Lygaeidae > Oncopeltus > Oncopeltus fasciatus. The sequence goes on from KZ807079.1 coordinate 323,970, forward strand.
AGTATAAATAATCAGTTGCATGCATTTTAAAATTTCAATAAACTTCTGCTTAAGACAGCATTTCTTTTTATTAACTTTTATTTATTTATTACATTTCTGTAAAAAAAAAAAAAAAAATGTAATTTAATTACAATGAGGAACTAAAAATAGCAAAATGAGTATCACATGAGAAGGGAAGGTGAACAATGACACCACTCTCAAATTATTTACAGATCATGTCCCCAAGACGCCGCGGGATCATCTTCGTTTGAGTCGACGGGAAGGGTTTTAGGGGTTGGAATGGATTAGGATGATATGGCTGTTGACGGTGGAAAAGGCTGAAGCGGGAAGAAATGAAGTCTTGAACAAAAGGAATATTAAGATCGTGGTGAAGGGAAGAATTGGATACGTAATAGGGAGCATTTGCAATTATTCTCAGGGTTTTGGATTGAAAGGACTGGATTCTTTGGATGTTGGAAGGCTTGGCGGCATCCCAGATTTCTATTCCGTATGTCCAAATTGGTCGTAGTAAAGTTTTGTAGAGCGTCAGTTTTTTTTTCTATCGTAAGATTGGAGTTCTTATTTATGAGTCTGTATAGAAGTCCATATCGCCGATTGAGTTCCCGTAAGACAATACTGAGTGACTCACTTATACTTCTGTTTGTTTATCCATTGAGATGAGTATTTTTTTTTCTCTTAATTGCTGTCCTGCACAATTCTTTTCGAGTAGACTTGCCAAGTGAACGACTCCACCGCCTGTCCCTGACTCCCCGGGGTAGCACCACTGACCAGTTCATTCGAGCTAGTTCCCGAGGTTCGAGGCCGGCCTATTTGAAAGTTGGCATATGACCGCATTCTGAGGGCCGTCTGGCCTTCAATGACCGACCTCTGGAATGGCCTGTGTCCCAGCTGCAGTCATTCCTCAACGGCAGCTCAATTACTCCATGTCAGGAGAGTTGTAGTACCCTTAAAATCCGCCGCAGCGTTCTGATACGGAATCCGGAGGTGCGTGTTCTAAGCTGATTCCATTAAAGGGGGGCATTAATGAGAATGGATGATGAATTTTATCTTATAGCTTGAAAGGAGCCATTAGCTTAATAGGAAAGACCCCTGAAGCTAGCTCTAGACTGGCTGGGATATAAGAGTAGAGGAAGTGCTCATCCATCGTGTTTATATCCGAACATATCTTCCTTAACCAGCATTTTTTCGACAAAAATGCAGAATATAAACTTTTGAAAATACCTTTTACATCTATTATGTTCTATTAACTTTTTTCTAACTTGAATAACAACAAAGATATTTCTATTACTAATTTTGGTGTTTTTCTTACACCTCTAACTCCTCATAGGGCTTTATAAAGAAAAAAAAAAAAAATTGCTTTTTTTCATGTGGTTGCTATGAAAGGCCAACAACTTTAATTTCTATATTTAAAAAATAAGGGGGCCATCCAACACTTAAAATTACTTACTTAGATATATTTTTTTAAAACATAAATGTTATAATATTATATTTTATACCAATTTTTCTGTACTTTATTTTATTATTTTCAAGCTAATTAAAACAGATGATAAATTTAGTTCACCTCTTATATTACCTCTTTCCCACCTCTCGATCATTTCTGCTATTAAAGGAATCTTCCAACAATTTGGAGGAAATGCAAACAAATTTAAATACTGAATTTGGTTTCATTCGTTCTGGCCGCGAGTATAAACCTACTCACCTTTAATTTTAATGGGCATCTATGATGTCTAATAGGTAGAGAAAATATCGGGGGGAAAAAATGTTAAGAAAAAAAAAACTGTCTTGAGGACAACATCAATGGCTGCATTCCCTCGGACTTTGTCTGTATACAGGAAATCGTGTTTAATATTCACTTACTTCCGGTATCAAACTTGTCTCTGTGGTTACTTGATCTGGAATCTCCAGCACCGGAAATTGCCAAAGTCAGCTGTTCGGAATCTGCAAGACTGGTCGTCTGCCACCATTGGTATTCCTTTTTTTCACTGTTTTCTCGACATTTTTTTATGGACTCAATTTTGTCTATTCTCTTTTATGGGCACAGTTCTGTAATCCAGTTTCCCGTGCCATCGGTGGACAGCACGTCCACCATGAATTCAACGATCTTTCCTGTCTGCAGCTAACTTAAGGTAGATTAATGAATTTCTTCCAATATCCCTCCATATCCATTGCACCTTTTTTCTCCACCATCTGCCTTTTTCATTCTACGGCAGCAGAGAGATCCGTTAGTATATTTTTTCACTTCCTGTACACTTATTTTTTCCTTCGTCCTTGTTTCTTCTAAATTACAATTTTTTTTCTCTTCATAGTGATATTAGAGTATGATAAACTAGATTCATATAATAAATAAAAAAAAATCTTAATTATTTTCAGTTTTATCATAAAAATTTTTAAAAATGAAAAAGCTTTCTTTAAGGAAAATGGTTCAGTAAAGAATTGATTCCACTAAATATGTTCTTGTGCTTATATGTTCTTATAACTTGTATAAATAGATCTCCCATGCTGTTATCCTTGCTTTTGTTTGAAAATGATCATGTAAATAGTTCATTCATTTTAAAATTAAATTTTCTGCTGATTTTAATGTAATTTAGCAAATTTTAAAGATATTCTTTTCTCACTTTCACGAGACATATTTATCTTGTGCCCTTTATTTTGGTTTTCTTGAAAAACCTGTTTGTGCTCTTTCTTTCCCGGATCTACTTCTTATTTCGTCATCTATCTGCTATGTAATTACCTTCCTCGTGTGTCCGAGAGCCTCCATTTCGGCCTCTTTGGAACGTCCTTCAGAAAGATAAATAAAACTTGAATTAGTCTTGTTTAGGCAGGCAGGATTAGGATATTATCTCATCTTAGTAATTTGAATTATGCAGTTCTTCGATGATTACAGTCGGTGTTCACTTTAAATATCTTGTATTCCAGGCTTCTCCTTTAATATGAAGGCTTCGTTGAAATATGAAGAAAAAAAAAATTAATTTATTTTTCTTTAAATAACTCTTTTATATATAAGAGTTATGTTAAATATTTGGTATTGTTTTTGAGACATTTGAGGGTTATATCTGTCGAGTTGATCCGTGTAATGTATTCGGAATTGAGATAGTGTATGCACCTCCAGTATATACTTCAACTTTCTAATTAACATACGAACAAAATTGTTTATTACTAACAATTATATCCTTTAATTATTTAATTATCCTTTAATACTAAAGGACTCATTTGTGCCATGCGGTACTTGGTATCCTTGTCTTCTTGCACTTTAAATCGGAAGGTTTTTGGTAACAGGCTTATTGAGCTTATCAGAATACAATTCGTCCTGCACATTGCACCCAGCTGATTGACAGACATTGAATTCCCTTCGTACATTTTGTCTAAACAGGTCTTGTCTGTCTGTTATCGCTGCAAAGATAACGATTCTTTTGTTATTTCTGGTCTTACTCTGAATTTTATGATTTGATTGTTGCAATTTAGTGTCGTTTATTATAGAAACCTGGCTATGGTTGGCTAGGAGAGCACTAACATAAGAAATCATTAAGCCTTCCTTTGTTAACAAAAGCAGTTGGATTTTTTTTTTTGTTTTTTTGTAAATATTTTTTCTCAGCACTAATGGAAATCACTTACTAATTTAAACTAAAATACCCACATAATTTTATTGCTAATTATTCGTTGAAAAGTACCTTAGTAAGTTCATTTAAATTACGCTGCTCTCTGGAGACATTATTATATTTATAAATATTATTTTTTTTCGTGGTATTTAATCCAAAGTAAATTTTAACAATTTTTAGTGCAAGGGAACAGAATAGAAAAATCTAACTGTCCCAGCCAGGACCCGAACCTGGATCTCCTGCTATCCGGGCCGGTGCGTTTGCCAATTATGCTACCGAAACAAGTCTGGTAAGTTCGAGTCTAACCTCCGAGGATATATCGTCTTATGCTCGGAGGAGCTGACATTTGTTTAAATGACTCTCATTATTTTCTTTTAAATTTTAATTTTATAAATATTATTTTTTTGTTTTATTTAATCCCACGTGAATTTTAACAATTTTTAGTTCAGGATTCCTGAACAAAATTCCTGGCTGGGACAGTTAGATTTTTTATTCTGTTCCCTTGCACTAAAAATTATTAATTTATTTATTTATTATTTTTATCAAACACCTTTAATCGGCGGTCATAGACAACTATTATCTGAACGCAACGTTCCTGTTATAAACATCCATGGCATTCAGCCGCCCTTTTTTCATATTTAAACAAAACCTTCCTACTGGAGGATTCGAACCCGCAGAGCCAGATTTGGGTATTCCTCTCAGATCATTCGACTAGATTGATTCCACAACGGGACGTATTCTCATCTTTCAATAGATGTCTTCCTGGATGGGTTGCTTCTTGTAAACAGACTTCATCACTTTCCTCTAAAATTTCATAGTTTTGGGGTGGAGAAGGGACTGTTGTCTGAGTGTGGTACAGGCCGAAGAGCAGATGGGAGATTAGGGTATTTCACCGTTCCTCTTTTCTTCATAGATAAACCTTGCTTAATGGGAGGAGTTAAGCAGAAATAACAGTCGTCTGTATGATTGGTAGGCTCACGCCAAACCATAGGTACTGCAAAAGCCATTGCCCGCTTGTTATTTTTCAGCCACTCTCGCAATATGACTGAACAAGAATTACAACATATATGAGGAGCCCATGATTTATCTTGGTCCCCAACTTTTACACCAAAATAATGTTCATAGGCAGTCTTAATGATAGGTGACATTTTACGTTTCTGAGCCTTAAATGTTATTTCACCACATATATAGCAAAAGCTATCGACAGAATTCACACTCTTTCGAGGCATTTCAGATCAGCACTTAAATTAATTTAAAAATCAACTTCACACGATAATTTCAATAGCAACCACGTGCGTACAATTGACAAACTCGCAAAGGTTATGTAAACAAACATGTGTACCAACTGTTGGTGATGAAATATTTCATTTGTTGAAAACTCAATATATATATAATAGAATGATACTATATCTTGAAAACAAGAGCTAATATATAATTTTTATGGTCATTTTCGGTTTTAACACGTGGAAATACATTAAAATCAGCTAATTTCAACCCCGAAACAAAAACTTTGTTGTTCAGTGTACCTTCTATTATCCGTCTTCATTGGTTTCTGCAAACCATCTTCCAATGAAGACGGATAATAGAAGGTATGCTAGTTCTATATTCATTGGTAGTTATAATAACCCTTTAGATTATTCATCTTACATTAATCTTTCGTTTTTACCGGAATTTTATTTGCTTTAATTTTATTTCTATTTATGAAGATTTTAAAAAATCTACACGTTTATTGTCCGTCGTCATGCAGAATTGATGGGGAATAGTGAGCTTGGGAAAGAAGGAAATGACTAGAGTGGACAGCAAACTGTCACAATTGGCCAGGATGTGCCGAACTACAATTGATTTCATGGCTGATGGAAGTATTCGGCGTCAGTCAAGGTCTCAACACTTGGGACGCCTACTTATCAGGCACAGTTTCTCTGTGCATGTCTTCCAAGTACCTCGTTGGTTACAGATTCTTAGCAGGAAGGTACGTCGTAGGTTATAGATTCTTAGCGCATTTAGCACTCAAGTACTTTGCAGGATATGTACTTGTTACGGGGCACTAATAATTAAAAACTATTAGATACATATAAGTTAATTATCACAAACAATAACATCTACTAATTGCATCACAACCTTAGAATCTACTGCCCTTACCTACTAATCAATAAATGAATAACAAATTAATCACAGCCAATAAATTAATTAATATGTACAAATAAATTAAATATGTTGATTTACAAAGAGGCCTTAAAATAACATGTTAATCACTGCCACTGCCACTTATCCCTTCGCTGTTACCGACAATTCAATAGCCACGATCAGCCTGACGCTCGGAACACGCGATCTACCACTAAAAGTGACACAGACGGTAACTAACTAATCACTGAGTGGACATGGCGAGGCATGTCTAGAAGGGTCTACACAGATTTCTAAGTTATCCAACTTTTCCTTCCAAGACAGAGGAAACATCTGCATCCTTTAATTGTCTCCTTCCCGTACAGGTCTGGTACACACGCCACCTACTCCCCTAGTCTTTAACGGGCACTTAGTATGTTAAGCGATTGTATACTTTGCAGATTGCCGATTCTTAAAAACCCTCTAGTACTCCGCAGGTTATAGATTCTTAGTATTGTTACGAACGCTCAGAAGAAGGTCTAGACCCGTCAGAAAGAAGGCCCTGGACTAGTCGGGAACTGCCTGGACTTCCACAGGTATATAGAACGTTCTAGTCCTTCACCCGAGATTCTCTCTATATTATTAACAGTTCGCCCACGCGTCTAGGGTAGTTCCAGCAGACAGTTTTGAGTTTCCGCTAAGTGATAAACAAATTGTGACAGTTTGGTTATGCATATATATATATATATATACATATTGCTGTGATTATTCTTAGTGTTTCAGTGATAAGGATTTATTGTTAATCCTTGCAAAGTAGCTGTAAGAAATAGTTGTTATCTTTAATTGTATAATATAGATAAGGGCAGTAGTAATATATTGTTAACTAGTGGTAAACATTGGTATTTGATAATAAATTTGAGATATTGTATTAGTAGATGTAGTTATTGTACTCTACCTTGCTCGTAACGGTATGTTTTGTGATTGTGTATTTCATATGCAACATATGCACAAATAAAATTCAAATACTTAGCAGGTTACAGATTCTTAGTATGTTTAGCTGTCAAATTCTTAGCATCTAGCACTTATGTACCCCAAGGATGCTAGATTCTTAGGAATTATAGATCATTAATCATTACTCGGTTTCCAGTAACCCCTACTAATAATTGTCCTGCTTTGTTATTTAGTGATAAATACTTTTTATTTGATTGTTCTGAGTATGCTCAAATAAAAACTGCTACTTTATTTGCGGTAAATTTGTTTTGATTTTACATTTATATGAGTGCACTGTGTCAAATAAAAACCGCTTACATAAATCTTAGAAGATAAAGATAATAAAAATAGAGCAAAGATGGATTTTCCCATTTAAGATTTGTTAATCATAGATTTTATTATTGTATTACATTATTACAAAGTGTATGTCTATGTGGATTAGAAGTTAAATACTTTCTAGTTTTCTCATTTTGAAGGATAATTACGTTTCGACTGTAGGTCTTGCGATATCCCGTTTGCAACAAATGAACATTATGCAAGTTATTTTCGTGCCAGTATCGTGAGGTATGTTAGCTTGGCAGCCAGGAATTTGTAAACGAGATTTTTCATGTTCTCAACGAAAAAACACTTAATTTTTTTTAAAGTTGAAAACCTATAAAAAGCTATGAATAAATTATTATTAAAAAAAAGATTAAAACGTTAACAATAAGTAATTATTTTCATTTTAAAAATTAAAATTTCTGGCGCAAGGGTAGCTCATGGGATCCGTTCAGGTCTCGCAAATCCCAGCGTGTAACAGGTACAGGATCCCTCTCTGGGCAAGCTTCAAACAATAAATAAAAGCTTGCCCAGAGCTATGGATGTTTAAAATGAGATGGTAACCTATTGATAGTCCCCCCCCCCCTCCTTTCCATGAATCTAAGTGATTGAATGGGAGACTCACTCTAAAAAATATTCTTTACCAATATGTAGCTCAATCTCCAACCCCTACAACCCTCCCCGTCGACTCAAACGAAGATTGCCCCATGGCCTCCTGAGTGGTGTCATTGTTCACCTTCTCTCCTCATGTGATTGACATTGAATGTAATTTTTAATTTCATTGTAATCAAATTTCAAAATGTTTTTGTTTAACAGAATGTAATAAATAAATAAAAGTTTATAAAAATATACTGTAAAGGAAACTTTTCTTTATAAACCTTTATTTATTTATTACATTCTGTTAAATAAAANTATATATATTTAACTCAAAAGTAATTTGTTAAATTTCTCGCAGAAATTTTACGTAAAAAGATAATCTTTTATGGTAATAACCTTATTGGGGAAAAAAATGTATGTTATTTGGTAATTTGTAATTATTTATTCGATATTTTATCTGTCAATGGAGTCGCATACATGAGAGGTATGTTTCGATAAGAAGCTGTCTGTTGCCATAAAAGAGAGGGGGTGAGGGATGACCTTCATACAGCCTCTTAGATAATGTATGGAGTAATTTCGCCGTTTTTCTGTTAGTCATGAAGATAAGGGTTGTAAAGTTTTAATGGCGTCTGAAACATGCAAGCTCTGTGTGTCCTTACCTCGTACATTCGCTCGTTGTACGTTCGCCTGTGGCGTTAAAACAGATTGGATGCCGTCACGTAGGGCCTATCTTTGCTCAGGGGATCTGATTGTTTTGGATGGCTATCGATGGTGCAATGTCTGGAGTATTCTACCTTTCATATGTATGAATATGGGGGAATATCGTTGTGTGCTTCGCTGAGAGAACTTCATGTGAATAAGCAGGTTCCGGAAGACTTATCTGTCCTTCGGGAAAAGTGGCATACTCCAAGGATTCTGATCTGAATTTTGTCTTGTTTCCTTTTTGTACTAGCTTCTGGACGGGCTAACATATGTACTCCTTCTGATATTGTGTCGCTTCTGATAGCCTAATCCGCGGTTGCATTTAAAACAAGTCTTGTATATTTACCAATACTTCTTCCGGGTTCAACCGTGTCTTGGAATTTTTAGGTGCCAAGCTTTCGAACATTCGTGTGATGGCTTCCTCAGGGCTGAATGGAGAACGAGTATGATAACAATAGTTAAAAACATGCAGATAACAACTTATTAAAAACATAATTGAATTATAAAAGCCATTAGCCCTCCTTCTAAATAAACCTGTCAAACATTTTTTCCAGTTCCAAAGTTACCTATTCCCAATAATACCCTTACTTTTTTCCTCAGTCCTTTTTATTGCCCCCTTTTAAAACAGGCCACTCTCCATTTGTACCTTCCGCCTCATACCCTCTCCCCCACCCTTCCACCACCCACGGTGTTTTTCTAAAAAATTATATTTATTCTCAGTCATGGAAATGTGAACTTAGGGACAGGACGTCTTCTCTCCTCTTCATGATAGGCATGTGTGGTAAATTACTGTTTTAATTTTAATCAATTATTTTTTTAATAAGTTGTTGTCTGCATGTTTTTAAATTCTCTTACATAGCTTTCTACATTCATACTTTTGATGTATCACATTACATTATGGTAATTATATATTATAATATTGTCAATTATTATTGTATTCTCATGGCATTGTATTTTTACAACCCTGAAGATGGCTTACAATGTTAGCCAAAACTTTGGCAGATAATCTTTTAAAAAAATACACTTTTGTTAAATTTGTATTTTTTTTTTTTTTTTTGGATCTACCTTGACCGAACCCCAACTAAAATCATCTAATAACTAGTTTTGTATAGTTCTTTTTGTTTCGGCCTGGAAATCTGATAAAGTGCAGGATACGATTAAGAGAGTAATGTCCATTTGAGAGGTCAATTGCATTCTAAATTTGATATGAGTTATCTCCATGACCGTTATCTCGCTGTCTTACTGTAGTGGAGGATTTGATAGAACATATTTCTGTCTCTTTCAGTCTAGACATCCATGGAGTGCAGCAGGATAAGAATGAGAGAGTAATGTTCATTTGCGAGGTCAAGTGCATTTTAAATTTGATATGGATTACCTCTGTGGCTGTTAGCTCGCTGTCTTACTGTAGTGGATGTACAGATTGAACATTTAAAAAAAAATTATTTCCACCTAAAAATATGATATATTGCATACTGTTGTGAGAGCTAAGTCTGTAAGTAAGGCAAGTTGCACTTATACCCCCATTTGAGATTTACTCAAATTTACCCCATGAGGGTAGATGAGAATTTGTGTGTGTTATCTGCAGCTCTATCGAGTATATTTGACCCTGAAGCAGCGCTCTGCTGTTCTGTACAAAATGGCTTCTCTCACCAGCCGCCATTTTGTACTGATGAACATATAACAATGTCTTACTAAATGGTGATTAGTTAAATTTTATTAATCCAAATTTATTGCTGTATCAGGAACCTAATTTCTTTACTATTTAGATGTTCTTTTTTGGGGGTTCGGTCAAGGTAGATCCAAAAAATACAATTTAAAAAAAAATGTGTTTTTTAATTATCTGCCAACGTTTCGGCTTACATTGTAAGCCATCTTCAGGGCTGCTGAAATACAATGTCATAAGAATAAAAAATAAATTAAATGATTTACATTGTTATTACATGGAATTGCCATACCTAAAAGAATATGTAGTAAAATTCAAAATCCAAAAAAAAATTTAATTCACCACACCTATCTATCATGAAGGCGAGGTAAATTAAATTTTAGAGTTAAAGTTAATTTTTTTTTGCAATTTGAATTTTTCTACGTATTCTACATACTATTGATATCACATTACATTCAGTTATGGCAATTCTACGTAATAATAATGTAAATCATTTAATTTTTTATTTTTATTCTTATGACATTACCAACAGCCCTGAAGAGGGCTTACAATGTAAGCCGAACTTTGGCAGATAATTTTAAATAATACACATTTTTTTAAATTGTATTTTTTGGATCTACCTTGACCGAAACCCAAGAAAAAAAAATCTAATAATAATATCTTTGGTCAAAAAAACTCTCCGTTTGAACTAATTTCGTTATTTTTCGCATCCTTCATCACTTCCTTACTGAGCGTAATTCAATACATTTGATATCGAATAAGCTTAATTTCCTTGTTAGATCTGGATCATATATTTCCTTTTGTAAGGACTTCAAGCTGTTTTGTACAATTTCTTTATAACTTGATAACAATAGGGTAATCTGGGCAACTGTTCTTTTTCGATAATAGATTGCCGAGGGTGGGACTCGAACCAGCAGAGTCAGATCACTAAACGGATTCTCTACTCTAAGTTGCCCCCCTCCTCCAAAATTGTGTTCTTTGCTTAATTTCTTTAAATGCGCAACAATTATGAGTGATCGGTTCTATCAATAATACAGTATCAAAAAAGAAGAAAAGAAAAAAAAATCAATGTCAGGTATTTTTGCTATGTCTGTGTGTCGTGGTTCTAATGGAGAACGCAATCTATCTCTCAGAGACTCCAGTCCTTAATTAATTTCTTGCATTAGCTCTGAATTTTGGGACTTTGGTTTCCCTGAATCGCTTAGCATATAAATTAAAACTCGCGTGACACGTTGCTTCATTCATCTACAGCTGATTTCCCAAACACGTTCAACAAGTACACCTCTGCAAACAGTTTAGGTCCTCTGTGGTACTCTGAAGAATGCAATTAACAGTTAACAAAATGTTGTCAAATTTGGTTTTCATTAAAAGCTGTTACTTAGCAATTCTCCCCTTTTCTACCTTCGATGTTCAATAAAAATAGTTCGCATCTTTTGGCAGTATATTGACACTATCTTTCGCGAATTTTAAATATAAATGAAAGATAGACTTACAAAAAAAAAAAAATTAAAAAATTAAATCAAAGTGCTACGGAATATACACTATTTAAAAAAAAGGAAATATGCTATTAACGAACTTCATTGATAATATGGTATTAATGAATTTCATTGTCATCTTTTTCTTTTTTTTTTTATGGTCTATGATAATTTTCAATAGTCAAAAGTAAATATTTGACTTCATTATAAGCGTTGGCTTAAAATGAATTGTATTTTGCCTTGCTCTTGCCCTTAATTAGCCCACTCCAGTTCTCAATTGTGTTGTATGTTATCTGCCGTCAAATTTGTTCGCGTTTGATATGAATTGAAGAGAGACAGATAAGAGGACTAGTGTTCAATGTAGACACACCACACACTCGACATTGCAAATAGAGATATCTGTCACGCTTGGGGCGAACTGAAATCATGGAGTAAATATAAATATACCAGTCGTCAGTCTTATGTGACGTCACAACTCACTGAGTCCACCGCGCGGAGGAAGTATGGAAATGTAATTATATATCTAAGACAGTTAGATTTAATTACAGAATATAATGAACACGGAGTCGTAGCAGTATTTAATTCCCATATATCCCCCCCCCCCTTTTACCTCTCCAGTGTATCACACATTCCATGTTTCATTTAAAAAAAAGGTCGTAGATAAAAGAAAAGATAGATTTGTCGCGGGACATTACCTTTAAGCCGACCTGGAAAATTGAAGGGGTAAATTCTCTCAAGTATTCAATACTGTTTTTATTATGTCCATTGTAAAAATTTTAAAGAACATAAAGGTTAGAAAATTATATTTTACTATTATTTTTTGTATATATTTTCGTAACAAAAACAAAAAAATTAATAATTAATTTGTTTTTATATGTTTCTGACCCCACCCAACCTATCTGTTTCCCGACTAATTTCTATCTCCAACTAGACCATTAATTTTTTGCTTAAATAGCTAATCAGGATTAATTATTTTTAAAATCTCTGTACATCATTGAATATTATCTCTATTTAGGAAAAAAATAATTTATTTTTTACATATTATAAATGGTACAATATTAATATGGGTGGAGATAATTTACGGTGTGGTGGATAAGTACATCAGTAGTTGATATTTGGTAACAAATTAGTTAAGAAAAAAAAAAAAAAAAAAAGTCTTCTTCACAAAATTTTGTTCTTCAGTGACAACGTTTCGGTTTGTAACACATACCATCTTCAGGAGTGATGATCGTGACAGGGATTGCCTGAGGAGTCACTTAACCATGGGAATTAGGAATTAATTCTTGTGGATCCTTCCATAAAAGACTTTTCATTGCACCATTCAGATGCATGATATGGGTCATTGAAGGAGAGTTGTCATGCAGGTTGATCTAAATAAACACATGTCACTGGGGTAAAATGTTATCTAATTTTGATAAGAGATAAGATAAGAGCCTCATACATAGGGTGAGGATTAAAGCCCTCTACTTAATACGTGTTTTGTATGCCACATTCTTGTCATTACGATATCCAAAATTTTTCATTTTTTCCTCTTCGCCCTCCCTACTCCATCGCGGGATTTCAACCATTGTCAAACTCATCCAATGAGGAAATCGTTTCTGCTTTATACAATTTAACTATATCTTGCAACTTCTATGTAGTATTGATGAATTATACAAGATATTTGTCAAAATAAATAAATAAACGCTTCGTTATATTAATGTAAAAAGCTTGCTTACTTTGAGGAAAATATGCTAAAAATAATGTTTAAAATTTAGCATTCCAAACAGCTGTTGCATAAATGCCAACTAATGAATGATTGTAGAAATACTGGCTTCATTAGCAGACGTAAATACTTGTAGAAATGGTTTTGAAGTGGTCTTTAGTATCCCACTCAAAACTGTCTACATATGCGAGTTCGGACTTGCCAGTTTTGAGGTAGAAAATCATATTGAATTAATTTAAACGAAAATTATGTCATTAAGAAAAGTGTAATTCCGTCATTCTGGTATTGCGTAAACTAAGCGAATTTCTTCGTATCATAGTTGTTCATCTGTATTTCACCCTCTTTTTTTAGAGATTTTTTTTTACCAAGTATTACTTGATTTCCAGTGAGGGGAGTTTAACCTCCATATTAAGTGTTAAATAAAGGACAAATTAATAAGTAAATGTATACATCAAATAAATGAAGGGCTATACATAACCTTTAACAGTGGCATATATCGCTCAGAAATTACTTATGTAATAAAAAAGATACAATCCTATTAGATAATTATTCAAGGGTCAGGGTGTGTATCTTGTTTCGCTTCATATGTCGGTAGGACAGTAAGATTGATAAGATAAAGATACAATTACCTAAAAAGAAAATATTCATAATTCCATGTGTATTTAGTTGAAGAGTAAAAAAACGGACGGTGCTCATCAAGTCTATTTTGCACAAAGAGCAAAGATCCAGGGAACTAAACAAATAAGAAGAAACAGAAATAGAAACCCTCCTAGACAGAGAACGAGGCATTAATCTCAGGGGGAGGGGGTGAAAGTGAAGATTGGGGGTGAAACTACACCCCCACTGCTATTAGTCAGTATAGGCCCCCAGCCCGATGAGGTATCATCTTACAATTTTAGGTAAAATAATGTGACTTTTGAAATTTTTTTTTTAAATATTTGACTTCCTGAATTTTAATAATTCATTTATAGGTGTTAAATTTTACGTTTCAGACCATGAATATAATTTTTCATATAATAATAATTATAAAAATTTAATTCTGATAATATTATTAATTCTTTAGTGACCTGTTATTGTTTTTAGTGTTTCAGAAGGTCGAAAGCGCTCAAGTTTTAATAAATACATTCAGAGAACTTGCCCTTTATTTAACACTTAATTGTGAGTTCACAAATCTACTATAAATACCAGAAGTAGAGAATTTTTTGAAGTTGAGTTTTGGGAGATGTGGGATGTGTTGTCACCTGGATCACATGTTCTTTACTTATAAATATAAGAACTTTATAAGCTTAACATCTAGTCAGCTGAGAAATGATTCTTACCAAACCAACCAGTAAAATTTTGGTTTACATTTGCTACTAGTTATCTCTCAGTTATTCCTGTCTTGTGTAAATACTACTTAATAAGAAAACACGTTATTTATAGGTATAGACCTAACCTATAAAAAATGTTGACAATTCGTTCTCAATAGAATGCTGACTGACATTTGTCTAGCCTAGATTTGGTGGTGACATGTCATATGCCTCTGACTTATTGCTCACTGGTATGCAAGTCAACGGGTTACTGGTGTATAATAACGGATATATTATTTATTACATTGTATGTAAGTCACTGAGTTTTATTATCTTTAAAATCTACGCGACGAAGACATTGCGATAAATTTTGTTCCATCTCTAAAACCCCCCCCCCTCCAGCCTTTTGATTTCAACCCAA
>KZ807079.1:346030-356818 GCA_000696205.2 Oncopeltus fasciatus
CTCTCTCTCTCTCTCTCTCTTTCTCTTTCTCTTTACTCTCTCTCTCTCTCTCGTTGCCTGTCTGTCTGAAAATGCTCTACATATATATAAATATATATAGGGTATAGGAGGAGGGTTATTTATCTTTTTAAATAATGCATTAATTGTGGTATGTAATTCCACGCTAAATTATCTATAAGAAATCCACAGGGACCAGAAAAAGAATCTTACTACCACAGCTGGGAATCGAACCCGGGTCTCCTACTTTCAGGGTAGGTGCGCTGACCTCTACACCACCGAGGTAGCTTTCATAATCTCTTACCCTCCGCGCACTTCACACCTAGTCTAAACCCCCCAAGTAAGACGAATATTTAGTCTGTACTCGAAGGAGCTAATACTATCAGATATTTGTTAGACTCTCGTTCTACCTGATATTTTTTTTAAAATAATGAATTAATTCTCGTATGTTATCCCAGTAGGAGACCCGGGTTCGATTCCCGGCTCCCTGTACATTTCCCTCCTTCTCTCTCTCTCACTCTCTCTCTCTCTCTCTCTCTCCCTCTCTCAATGCCGTATCGTCGATGAAATAGTCCTGTTCCCATTTTAGAGGGAAAAGCGCTACACTCCAGCTGACCTGCTTATTTCTGCGCTAAATTGCTTGTTTCTTCTTCTGACTCCAGCGGGGGGTAAGTGCCACCCCTGCCCTCATCACCACCAGTCTTCATTCATCAACCCTTGGACGGAGGGAGGTCGGCGTGGTATCTCCTCCAGGAACACCCTGAGCAGCTCTCCTTCACTAATGGTCGGCGGTCCCTTTCAAGATCTCCCGAACAATGGCGACGGCGGCCCCTCACCTTCTTCCACCGAACCTCTGTTTGTCACTCTCCAGAAGGATAGAGAACAGACGAAATTTCCGCAAAGTGTCCTCTTCCTAAGGAAATTCGCTCTTACTTATCTCCACTGCCACAGAATTTGATTAGTGAACTCTTATGGGATCTTGTTTCATATAAGTAGGCAAACACACTGACAATGTGACTGCTATTGTGATATAACTTGTAAACACATAACTGTTATTCCATGGTGGAATTCAAGATGGCTGACAATAAAGAAGCTGATCTAATTATGCACAGTGATCTTCGTTCTCTTCTTGAAAACATCTTTTTTTTTTTTTAAGAGGGGTCATCGCCTCTCCCCTCCTCTTAGCACATTTCGCTAAGTCCTTATACAGTAAACCGTTTGGAGTCATTATTTAATGTCGGGTACAACTGAGAATCAGCTGTGACGCGCCTTAATTGCAGTCAAAGTCAGTAGTGTTTTTAGCTAATTACTGTTTTTGAGGTCTCAATTTAACTACAAGCACGCATGACACACACACATATGGTGGTCTGTGTTCGATATTTAATTGTTTAAGGTTCAGTTTTATTGTTTTGTTTTTTTCAATTTATATGGCTTTAACTTTTCTCTTGGGAGAGTGATTTACATAGCGATTTCAGTTATCGTAAAATATGAACTGTTACATTTTCCTAAATTATGGTCTTTTATTGGTTTATCAAATCAGCTGTTTCTTCATAAAATTTCGCTGTTTTCCAAATCTTTTGGCAATTTTTTTTTTTTTTTTNCTTCTTCAGGGCACGGAGAACAATTTCTTCTTATAGCCCTGAAGAAGCCATATCATAATGTGCGAAAGCTTGGCAAAAAGTAACTTTACTACAGGGTCTCATCATACCCGGAAGATGTATTTATAAAAATAATTAATGAAATTATTCATTCAGTTTTTACATACATTTCTTTAAATCAATTTAGAGGGAAGTTTTTACCGGTAAACTTTAGAAATATTTTTAAAACTTATTAAGAAAAATTATTTTGAAATTGAAAAGCTAAAAAAGTCAGTACTTTGATAAAACTTCATTAAAGAAATATATTCAGAGAGGAGAGGGGCCAACGTAATTTTTATTCTTATTTTCTTTCCTTGTTGTTCTTCGACAAGAATTTAGACTCCTCTGTTTTAAACTCTGATACTTATAATGGAGGTTATAACTTACAGTTAAATTAATTAGGTAGAAGTAGACAAGTTGAAGCCGAAGAGAAATGGAGTAAAAACGCAGTGAAAAAGAGAGCGGCAGTCGACGATGACGGCTGTCCAGTCGTTGTAGTCAACGTTCCTGAGGATCTGGACATCTTCGGATGACGACTTCGACTTTGTGACCTTCGCTCTCCCACAGGCTGGCCCGGACGGACCTTACCACCATTGTGCACGCCCTCTTTGCTATACGCATTATTTTCCCTTAAATTATTATTTTTATTATTTGCCATTATTTTATTTTTATTTGAGAATTAACACGTCACGAGTTGAAACCTTGAGTAGCTCTCTGGTCCAGGGCAAATAGAACATCGCAGACTATTTTTACTTCAACTCATTATATTTGTATTATTATCCTATAATGTAAGGTGTATTTCTAGGAGACTGATATGTCTGCCTTCCCATTGAGATTTAAATATTTTTCTTTTAAAAAAAATTTAGAATTTTTTAAGATTGTCATATTTTTGACTGGAAGAAGTATGCTTTGTTGATTTTGACAGTTCTTACATTCCATTCCTTGTTTTTCGGACGTGCCAACCTGGTGTACGAAAGTATGCATTTAAGCAATTTTTTTTTTTTTAATTCAATGAAGTATGGTGTAAAATATTACGAAGAAAAATGGTTTTACGGGAAAACTGATAGAAGTGTTCAGGAAATTATTATACAGGACTTAGGTAGGTTTTTATTTTAATTTATTAAAGGTTTCTTTTAGCTTCGATTCAAAACACATTTAGCTCTTCAAATAATCTTTTGAAAGAATTTAGCTGTTTAGATCGTTCTAATGACTGAATTATTACCATTTTTTTACTATATTTTATCCTATCCTAACTACTTAACACATATAAAATGATGGTCACTGCTAGTTATGCTATCTCTCTCTCCCTCTCTCTTCCCCCTCTCTCTATCCCTCTCACTCAATCTCCCCCCCCCCCCCCCNATCCATTAAGTACAACTTTTTAAAAATAATGGATTTTTCTATCAAAAATTTTATATTAATGATTAGTTTAGTGGTTCAGTAATATTTTACGTCTGAAATATAAGTTGTGGCTAGGGATTGAAACATTGAAAAGTATTATCTGCTTTTTTAGCTTGGTCCGGTGGATTTTATGCTCAAATAATAAACAAAACTTTTTCAATTCTCATTTTACACAACTGAGGTTCAGGAAATATTTTATATTTATTTTTAATATAAATGTTTTAAGACGTAATTATTTTATAGATAATGTTTTCTTTCCTCTAAGCCTCTGTATGCCACCCAAGAATTAATACGAGATGACTGAAATCATCATGAAAGTGGTTGGGGCTTATTGGATGTGGGGTTGTTACACAGACATTTGACAAATACAAGCTCTTGTCTCATCTACCCTGAAGGCAGTTGTGGTACCCCTTTGGGTGCAACTAAAATCATCTTCAGATCATCTATAGTCCTTAAGAAGAGCTGGGAATACTCCACCTTAATATCTATTATATCCCCTTTTTACATAACAAACTGACAGAAACTATTAATAATAGTTTTATCAATATTTTTTCTTATAAATATTTTAATTTTAATCAGGCAATGATTATAAATGACAAAACTTTAAATAGTTAAATTAGTTTGTTTAGCCCATTTGCCTCAAGGAGATCTGGCAATTCGTATTGTTCATGCCAGACATGATGGCCATTAAAAAAATTTATTTATTTATTTTTTTAAATTTTATATTTTTTTTTCTAAATAATCTCTATAGTAATCCTTATTTGCTGGAGATCAAATGGTCTCGTGTATGAGTAGCCCAAGCAAGAGTAGTCAGGGGACACGCCAACACGCCCAGGCCCCCGACCCGCCCCAGGACAGGCCGCGGCGAATAGAATTTGTCATGTAATTATTAAATGCTAAATGTAGTCAATGAGGCTAGTAGTAGTGGAGGTCAAATGGATTTTGATTAAATACAGTTTTTTGAATGTCTAAATGAGTATAATATTTAGTTTATTACAATACAACTCTTCACATATTTGTTTGTAGATAAATAAGTATTTATAAATATATAAAAAAAGAAATATTTCAGTAGTTAGGCAGAGAAATTTTACAATAATGAGTAGAGGTTTATCTGTACCGTACAATTAAATTCTATGGTCGAGAAGTCGGTATATTTTTTTTTTATTAATGAAATTTGGCATCGTTTTTAGATGCAAAATCCAAGACTAAGTTGTGTAAAATCGACTAATAAGCAGGGGAGGGTATTTCTTGAAATGTCAAGTTTATTTGAAGAAAACATTTTTGCAATTGAACTAAACAAGTATTTATTTATTGATAAAAGTTGTATATCGTAAGTAAGTATGTGTGTTTACATAACAAGGAAACACCAAATACAAATATTAATCACCTATGATTGTGAGCAATTCGCTTCATTTGTGCGACTTGCGCGTAAAGGACTTGGAGGGATGGGCTGTCTAGGACAACCCATTTCTAAACGCCCATGACTCTGAGCGAGCTTCCATTTCTCGACGGCAGATTGCCCGGGGCGGGAATAGAACCCACAGCGTCACTACCGAGAGACCCGAACGAAACCCGACTATTGCTTTTGAAGTAATCATCGATTCGTCTCGAATAGGAAAATGTGTGTGTGTAATGTCTGGCACTCCTTAGAATTTTCTCTGGGCTGGGCCGTCTTGTGGATCCTGCTTGAAGTGGGTGTCCCAGACCTACGCGTACAGTGCTAACCTTGTCTTTCTCCCTGTGATATTGTCGCACTCTCCTGAGAATACAAGTGCTGGCACGATCTTAGCAGGACGCGATGCAAGATTGCTCCGCCTGTAGATGCATTTGCAATTGCTGTTGTAACAGTCCCACAATATCTATAAATATGTGTCAAATCCCTCGAAATTCGCTAAAGGTGATGGTTGCGGTTGGGGATTACATAATACATATATGAAAGATACTCTACTTGCCATAGTTTCCAAATACACATATGCATACCTTCTCAAGCCTATTTATATACCCTACAGATGGCCCGCAAAATATATCATCAGACCCAAAATGTTTATATATCGGTTCTGATGATATATTTTGTGGGCCATCTGTAGGGTATATAAATAAGCTTAGAAAATATAGTTATTCACGTTGTAGCGATGTCACCACTTCAGAAAAATCCAACAGATCATCACTGATCCTACATTAGAGGTAGGATCAGTGAAAATCTAATCTCTAATGTTAGATCAGTGAAGCTATTATATATATATATATATATGCGCGAACACGTACACAAACTTATACGGCCCATACTCCCAGCAGTATAGACTTGTTAAAATTTTTCATAAGTCGCATCATTGTACCGCGAGTTATTGGATTTTACTAGTGGAAATCTGCTAAAAGTTTTTGTATATAATTTTTAAAAGTCATTGGAAAACTCGGTATGTGAATTTCTATGCATAACTATTTTAAAAAAACCAAAAAAAAAAACAACAAAAAAAACCAGTCGATGAAATTTTTTTGTTAATAAGGGATTACTTAATTCCAAATGTACAATTTGTCTATATCTCTCTGTAATTTTTTTTTAGACAAAAAATGGAGCCAAAAATAATTTTATACTTCAAAGTTATACAGCATAATAATGATTTAAAGGTTTTCTCTTCTAAAACAGGAAACGACTAAAATAAGTTTTCATTCACGTTTTTATTGAAAACAAAAGTTTTCAAATGTTTTAACAAATTTCCGTAAAATAAACAAAAAACAAAAACAAAGTATTCACTCTGTTAACACGGCGAGACTTCCGAAGAATATTAATTTATATTCAGTGATCTAATATTGGAGAAGCTAAAGACATGGCCATTCAAAATTTTATATATTCTTCTAAATTATTCTTTGTACATATATTCTCGAAATGACACTGTATGTCATAAAAATAGTTTATGCAAAACTACATTTATGAAAATAGTGTACATAATTCAATCCTATATACCATTTAATGCAATACATCTTTATATATATACATATACATATATAAAGAAAGACTTAATAAGTTTATATTAAATTGGTTGTTGCAATTAAAATTGGATGCTATTATGAAATAAGTTGTGTTAAATTACTCTCTGGTTACGTCACAGCATCCCACCTTCCTAAGAGAATTAGTACAGTTGTCTGTGAATCAGCTGTGCCACTTATCAATCTTATCATGCTGGAGAATTTAGTTAGGGTTTCGGCCAGGATCAGAAAAATAAAATACCCCAAAATTGTTAGGTCATTATTTTATTATTGCCGACTGTACTGACAGTTTAGTTCTGGCTCTGAGATGTGACCATAAACCCCCCTCGGAGATCTCTCCAGACATCACTATCGCCCTGATGATGACTTATAAGTTAAATCGAAACGTTCGCAATAACTAAATAAATTCTCCACTTCCAACCTAGCACCAGCCATGTTAAATCTTAGCTCACTATTATTAGGTATTATCAGTCAGTTTAAATAAGTATGTTATGAAGCTATACATATACGCTGTAATACGCAATTTAAAATTAAGTGTAATTTTAAGTTAATTTAAATTTGCATAAACGTAATTTAAATTTTGATTGAACTAAATATATTACATTTAAATAATTAAATGCCATTTTATAAAATTTTTATATTTTTTAAATANAATATTCATTTCTGTAATATAATAATAATAAAAAAATATAGAAATTGCTCACTTGGTCTTCCAAGTCTCCAGAAATATGTGTAAATACTTCTCCCGGGCTTTAGTGTGTAGGAAAGGTGTTTTTTTACCTATCTTTAGCATATCCTTTGTTGACTTCTTCAGCAAGCTCATTCTACTTTCAGCCCTAAAAAAGCCATCATCATTTTATATGCAAAGCTTGGCAAACAGTAAATTTTCTACATGGTCAAGCCCGGAAGAAACATTTATGAAGATAGAAATTATTTCTAGTAATGTTTATTTGAGTGTATAATTTATCTAGTTCAACAGCTCAGAGTGCAGTACGTTAATACAGTTATTTCTGTTTGGGATTTTATCAAAAGTCCTGAAAATCCTCCTTCCAATGTTCCTGGGATACGTTTTCCCCACGGAATCCAACTCAACATAGAGGGGTTTTCTTGTTTTCATTATCTGTGGCCTATACGATTCCCCCACTCCATTGTGGCCTCGCACTAGCCCATATGGCGGCCCTGTTTGGGCATCTGCTCCTAATTGCCCATGCCCTTGGAGTGCCGACTTCGGAGCCGCCGAATCATGCTGTGTGTGTGTGTGGAGACAGGTGCATCAAAACCATGCAGCCGGCAACACATCTTCCAGGTTGAATCCATCGGCTTTGAATGGCCACCATATGGTGGCTAGGGGGATATAACCTCATTGCAGCCTTCCTTCTGATTCGCAGCATCCTCTCCGCCAAATAGGTTCAATAAAAAAAAATGTATTGTTATTTTTTTTTATACTTCTAAAATATTCGTCCGATTTATTTTATGCTTTATTAGAATATTAAATTTTTTAAACAATTAAATGCAAGGAAATAGAATAAAAAAATCTATCTGTCTCAGCCAGGGATTGAACCTGGATCTCCTGCTATCCGGGTAAGTGCGTTATCCACTTGCGCCACCTGGACGAGCCAGATAACTTATTAAATTCCCAGCACTAGTGTCGAGAGTCTAACCTCCGAGAAAGATGAATATATATCGTCTTATGCTCGAAGGAGCTGACATTGTCAAGCTATTTAATAACTTATCTGCCCAGCCCTGGAGATCCAGGTTCGAGCCCTGGCTGAGACAATTAGATTTTCTTATTCTGTTACCTAGCGTTTAATTGTTTAAAATTTACGTGGGATTAAATACCACAACGAAAATAATATTTATAAAAAGGAAAAAAAAAAAAGTAGTTTTGATAATGTGGGGGGGGGGGGGATATAATTAGCAATGCACAGCTCTTGCCAAGAGGAAATACGTATGTTTGACAAGTATTGCAGCCACGAACGAAGATTAAATACAGTGATGTCACCAGCTGACCGGGGTTTTCCTACTGTTTTAACACCAAGCAATTCTACAGGAGAATCATTCGGCCAGAGCGTGTTATTTGTCTGTGCAAATATTTCGAATAATTCCGTACAATCAGTGTGATAACCCGGGGTTCATATTTTCTGCATTGTTGGATTAACAGTGCATTAATTGGCCATTGATAACATGTTGTTTGATTAGAGTGTTAATTTATATTCTGAGAAATAATTCTGATTACTCTGAATTGCTTTATTTCAGTTGAGTTGTCATTTCTGAGGCTCTCTCTCAGTTAACAGATGACCAACATTCCTTAAAAAGAAGGAATATATCCATAGGAAGTTGTGAAAATGTAATTTAACACTTTGAGCACTGTGTCATCACTATTGTGTGCCCAATATCTGAAGGCCCCTCCGAGCTGTCCCCACCAGGCAGGCACTTCCCGCCTCGAGACTAGGATCACTAACGTAGACACCATACCCATACCGGGCAGGAATACACGCCCCCCTTCCCCCTCCACACGGCCCTAAGGGCCATCAGGTCTTGGGTGCACAGTAGCCGCTATTAATCGTTTCTCTTAATAACATTCTTCATGTCACCTTTAAATGCAAAACGAAAGACGGAATTCTTTATTGAGCGAAATCGGACGAAATGTCAAGTCAAAAGTCAATACTCTTTGTACATACCTGAAATGTCAAGTTTATGTACCAAAAGTATTTCCAGTGGAGCGGATGTTATATGCAGAGTAATGAAATTGAACTTAAGGAGATAATTTGTTGGGTTTCGGTCAAGGTTGATAAAAAAAAAAAAATAAATAAAATACAATTCTTCAGGGCTATTGAAACACAATATCATAAGAATAAAAAACTATTTGATTTACATTATTATTACTTTTATTATTTTATGTAATAATAATGTAAATCATAAATTTTTAAAAATTGTTTTTCTTATGACATTATATTTCAGCAGCCCTGAAGATGGTGTAAGCTTAAACGTCAACAGATAATAAAAAATACACTTTTTAAAAATTGAATTTTTTTGGGTTAACCTCGACCGAACCCCAACAAATTCTTTACTAATAATCTCCACGGTCGAAAACTCTCCATCAGAACATAGATCAGTTTATTTGTTAGATGAGAGAAACAAATTCAAAGAAAATTATTTATCAACTAGGATGCTGAGAAATTCGCTTAGTTTACGCATCATACCGGACTTTTCAATTTACACCAGACAAATAATTTAAAGAGTGCTAACTTTCACAATACTATTATACACCACATCTGTAACACAAGAGCTGCGTAAACTAAGAGAATTTCTCAGTATCTTAGTTGATAAATATTTTTATTTGATCTTTCCATGCCATGTAATACCCCTCACTTATGGAGTATAAATTTTCTCAGTAAATAAATCTTTGTTAAGTTTCACTATATTTAAACTTAATATTGTACCTGCTGTAGTGAAAAAAATGTTTTTACTCCTACTTGTCCATGCGGGTAACCCCCCCACTCCTGTTTGATTACGTTCAATGGCGAACTTAGCCTTTCGTTTTGTAATTAGAACAGCTACTAGCCGAATTTCATTGAGATCTACTAACATTTTGATATCTAGTAGATAGAATCGTAGAAAAAAAAAGAAAAAATTATTATAATAGCTAAATTCCATCGGTCTTGGCCAAAGTTCAACAAACAA
Organism: Oncopeltus fasciatus; assembly: GCA_000696205.2. Lineage (NCBI taxonomy): Eukaryota > Metazoa > Arthropoda > Insecta > Hemiptera > Lygaeidae > Oncopeltus > Oncopeltus fasciatus. The sequence continues at coordinate 355,735 of KZ807079.1, forward strand.
CATTCTGGCAGTAAAACGAAAATGTAGCACTTTGGTTATCTGTTTTCTTTTTACCGAATGGCCCATTTTAACAACCACTCCCGCGCAAAGTACTTTACATTCCTCCTGTCTTGTGTTTATCGAAGAAATTACTATAAAAAAAAAACAAACAGTGAAAGTAGGAATGGAATATATTAGATGAATGGAAGAGACAGGTCATTCTTCCGCCAACCGGGACGTTCTCTGCAAAAGCAAAGGCCTATTGTAAGTCGGAAGGTTTGATTTCAAATGGCCCTTTCCCCAATGCATATCAGTTCTTGGCAGTGGAGGTTGCAAAAGTGAGGTAGGCTATATATCAAGTGCCAGCGTTTTTTCTACCTATTTTTTTGCGATTATAAGCCTTGTGCCGACGATCTACTGATCGTAAGCTCTGGCAAGCGACAATGCAGAGATTCATCCTCTTTGACGTCATAATGACACCACACTCAGTTAAATAATGGAGTTCAACTTTTTCGACTTCTTTTTTTTTTTCTCTCCTTCACTGATTTACCCCTCATTCACGCAAAATTCAAAATAAACATCCACTAAAATGTCCTTCACGCAGAAGCAACATAATCGAGGTAGATTAAAGGAATATTAATTATATAATATAATAAGTAATTCCCTTAAAGCCATTGCTAAAGATGTCTATAAATAACAGTAAATGGAGGTATTCAATTTCCGGAGAGAACAATGAGCGAAGAATGTAAGACCACTTAATTTTCCTCTAGACTAGTCAGGAAGGTAGTTTGGAAGAAGCCCTCATCCCTTGCATATACACTATTAAATATATTTTATAGTATCAGCTTCTTTTTAAAATGTAATAACAGTAAATGTTCTACCCTTTTTTTTCGTAATGCAAATAATAATGAAGATATTAATCCTAAGATGATTTTAGTTGGGGTTCGGTCGAGGTAGATCCAAAAAAAACACAAATTAAAAAATGTATTTTTATACATTAAAAATGTATTAAAATACATTTTTTAATTTGTGTTTTTTTGGATCTACCTCGACCGAACCCCAACTAAAATCATCTTAGAATAATATCTACGGTCAACAAACTCTC
>KZ807079.1:368927-379524 GCA_000696205.2 Oncopeltus fasciatus
ATAAATTTATTAATATTTTAAAATTTTATTTTTCAGATTTAGTTGAAGTTCTATTTAATGCAGTTAGTAATCTATAGTAATCTAATGAAGAGTTTTTTTGACCTTAGCTATTATTATTAAATTTATTTTGTTGGGGTTCATGCAAGATAGATCTGAAAAATACAATTTAAGAACATAATGATAATTATCTGCCAACATTTCATAGGGTTTTGAACCTCTCAGTCATAAAAATGGGATCCTAGTGACACGATGCCCCCTCTCGATTTCATGATAGCCCTGTAGATGGCTTACAATCTAAGCCGAAATGTTGGCAGATAATTAAAAAGATACACATTTTTTAAATTTTTTTTTTAGATCTACCTTGATCGAACCCCAACAAAAACATCTTGTTATAATAATCTAAATTTGATTTAAAGTGCAGTGAGTGATTAAAACAGTAGTTGATTGTTTTCAGTCTCATAATATTTACATTGTCATATGTTTTCTTTTTCTTTTATTAATATTACTTCTAAAAATGCTAATTTATTGTCTTTTTCTATTTATTTAATAATTTGAATAATTGTGAATGCTGTTAAGTATTGTGAATGAATTGTCAATTTATCTTCTTTAAATAATAATTTATAGGTTTATATAGAAAAAAATATGTATGTTGTTTTTTATGATTGTAGACATTTTTTATGATATAAACATTCTGAATAAAGGCATAATATTTATTTGCCATTCTCTTAGTTAATGCTTTTTTGACATTATAATTATTCTTATGAATAAGAAGTTTTATTAAACCTACTTCTTACAAATAAATCACTTTATTTTAAATTTAAATATCAATTTAACTTTTATCTATAACTTAAACTTTAATTACAATGTTAAATTCTTCATTCAGATGACATTTTTTTTTTTTTTTTCATTTCCAGGTCTGAGAGAACTGAGTCAACTTCAACTCACCATTCAGATGAGAGTCTCTGCCTCGGAGATGCTGAAAGAGGATTCAACTATTCTGACATAAATGGAGATGAACTAGAGCTAAGCTCTGGGGAGAATAAGGGATTCCTCCTTAGGTTCTTTGAGTCAACACATTTTGATGTGTCCATGGCAATTATGTATCTGTTTAAATCTAAAGAGCCTGGTGTACAAAGTTATATAGGTAAGAGGATCACTGAAGTTATTTTAATTATAACTAAGATTCGTCCATAATTTTGGATAATGTAAATAAATAATATAAATGTACCTTAATTTTAATTCATTAGGTTCTTATTTTTAAAAACAAACGGTTATAGTAAATCTGACACACTTTATAAAATGATAAAAACTCCTATTTTTCATTAATTAATCTTGGGCTTACATATATAAAAGTTTTTTTAATTTTATTAAGTTGCAAATAAGGTAAACTTCAAAAAATAAAACTGCATTAAAAATTAGCTAGTGCATGGGAAAGTTACTTGTTTCAATTAGTTTAAGGGAAACAGGTCTGTGTGACTTGCTGTAGATTTTTGTAAACTCTTTTTAAGATAATTTCAGTTTCTTTAAGAAAGGTTTCTTTATTATAAATGTAGATAATCTGACCTTTAGTATATTATATTTTTTAAGATATTTGTCTATAATCTATATAGAATTCCACTTATAGAGAAAACTCATGTACCATAACTATAATAGGAGTCTAAAAAGCCCATTTCAAATTGTGGCTGAAAAAATCATGGAGCTAAACTCTTGGGTGGGGGTGGGGATGAGGTTAAAATAAATAATTAAAAAAATAATATAATTTTACATCTTTAAAATGAATAATAATTGAAAAAATGTATGCATCCATTTTTTAAAATAATTAGACCAAATGTGAGATTTCTGGAGTCCCTTATTTATTCATAAATTAAAATTGTTATGAGGGAAGTGAGTGAGAGTGGGGGAGTTTCACAAGTACAAGTTGAAAATTGTTAATGTCTTCATGTTAGAGTAGAAATAATTCCTGTTGTTAGAGTTGTGAACAGGAATTATTTAACACAATTTATTTAAATTGTAGTTTTGAAACATTTACATTCTATAACAGTTACATAACCAATGGTTATTAATGAGGTAGTTTAAGAATGTAAGATTATTGAGCAGTTCCTTCTCTTTCAAAAACAGGAAAAGTCGATTTCATATTCTTTCTGTAAGTTGTTTGAATGATTTATTTGTTACAGAAATCTGGTAAAGGAAGAGAGTACGAGTTAAAAAAAAAAAGACCAAAATTGAAAATTTCTCTTATACTTCTTATTAGTGTTTCAAAAAAAGATAGAATATAATAAATGTTTGTTGTAATTTTTTAATATTTATGGTTTTTGATAATAATAAGAACAAGAATATATAAGAATGTAACTAGAAGATTCTCCCTTCCCCCTTTATTTCTTATGGTCAGCATAGAGTAAGCCTCAAGCTCCTTACCTACTCTGCTCTTTTTCAGCTTGAAAAATCAAATGTCTTTAAGCCTTATTTATATCTGTCTTGAATGAAAAATCAAAAATCTGCCCATTTTGAAATTCTAAAGGACATACTTTTTCTTATTTACAGTAAAGCTAAAAATAAAAACAAAGTGAAGGAAATCATATTTTCCTACTGAAGTAAAATGTTTTTTGTTGATTCTGAAAATTAACACCAATTGCCTCATGGCTTGAGAGACCTTCATTCTCCTCCTACCTTAATTGTAAAGATGGATTAGAGTCTGATTGAAACGTTCTTAGTAAATTAAAGACCAACTCTAACTCAACTGTTTAACTTTAATTAAACCTCAGGAATCCTCCCTTCTTATTCAAAATTCACAATCTTAAGTTGTTGTTCTTCTTCCTTGAGTGAATGACCTCTACTGTTTGTAGTATCAAAAATTGAACTGTGTATGTAAATAATTTTTCATTTTTAAATATGAGCCTAGTGAGTGAACATGATTTAGTTATTTTTTAATTGACCTTTTTTTCTTAAATGATAAATGAATCATTGTTCTTTGGCATGAAATATAAACTAAACTAAGTTAATAACTAAGACTTAAAATGATTAGGAAGTTACACAAGTAAGAATCCTATTGAGAAATAAATAATATTTAATATGTTTGGTTGCAATATAGAGGAATTATATATTAAATTCACAAAAATTAGAGCTTCCTAAATTTATTTCATGTTACTGCAACAACTTTATATGATATGACAAAGATATTACTATGTTTCAAGATCTTATTAATGTGCTTCTGCATATCCTTTAATGTAATGTATTATAATTTTTTATTAAAAGGACAAATTTTCCATTTGTAAGTTATTTATTTCCTGTATACTTTATTTTGCATGACTTTAAAGAAATTGAAATATGGGGTCCTGCTTACCCTTTTAGGGTCTTGCTTAAGTCCTAATTTATATCACTTGTACCCCTTCTTATACAAGAAATATTATAATTATGTGCTGCCCTATTTTCTCTGGCATTGTGAGCTTTAGTGAGAAGTGGTTGGAAGTTAGTAGAGAATGGCTAGTACCAAATATTGTTACTCAGAAAATATAGTTCCATTTATATGTTAAAGTAGGCTTTCACGGTCGTCAGATGTTTGTACAATTACTTTTTCTGGATTGCAACGTATCAACTGGTGGTTTCTTTAGGGCTGAGTATGGAAATCTATTCTTTACTCAGCCCTGAAGAAGCCATCACAGGATGTGTGAAAGCTCGGAAAGAAACCACTAGTTGACACGGTCAAACCCGGAAGAAGTAATTGTACAAACTTAATTAATATTTTATTATGTTATCATACCTTTAACTTGACCCTTTTAATTGAAAATGTAATAACATTTAAAGAACAAAAAAAAAAAAGAAGAATAAAGAAGGAAAATAATAATGAATACTAAATAAAGAAAAAAAAAATTCAACCTGTTTAGTTAAAATTCTAATTAAAAAAATAAATTTGAGTAAGAATTGTTGATTTCATGTTAACTTGAACCAAATAGGATAATTATCTTGTATAATCACCCCACAATTAGTGAGATAAAACTAATTAGTTAAGAGCATGAAGTATTATGTGGGTTATCAATGTCATCTTCATGTATTTTACTTTGCCAGGTGTTACATTATTTCTTGTTTTAATGGGATTGAATGGTGCTGTTACATGACTATTGTTAATTTTTTAGACAGAGTTTTAGCTAGTGCATGTTGGGATGATAGAAGGGGTTCTGCTTTGGGGAAAAATTAAAGAAATATGAAATTTGTAGGTACAAATATATAAGAAAAAATATTTTTTTAAATGAGTAAATTTTATGTTAAGCTTTATGATAATGAGAATTTTATATCCTAATAAAAAAAGAAAAAAAGTAGGCATTATATATGTAATGGATATAATTATTAATTAAGTATTAGATGTTAAAAAAGAAAACACACACACACTTTCATATATTCCTATGAGTGGGGAGGGAGGGAGAGAGAGACAGAGCGGACACATACTTTATTTTAACAGATTTCCCTTGTAGAAATAAAGCATTGAGGGCAACTTTAAAAAAATTTCTTCAGGCTTCAGTGATTCTATACAGAAGACAAAAAAATGATCCATTTAAATAGAGTACAAGAAACCAAATTGGAGATGTATTCTTCTTTTCATAAACTGTTCAGAAAATGTTTTAATTGTTGAAATCAAGTGATGGAAAGGGGGTGTAGGGAATGACAAAAATCGAATATAGTTAATATATTTACTATTTTTTATGTTACAAAAATTCTGTGGAACATCAAACAACTAACTACATGTAAAACGTAGTTTTCCAACTTACATTTTTTAAATAATTTTATTATTTAAAATGAATAATAATTGAAAAAATGTATGCATCCATTTNTTAATTATTATTATAAATGTTTTCAGTGCTTTCACTTTTGTTTATTAACTCTTTCAGGTAATAAGCTATTTAGTTTTCCAAATAGTGATGTTGACTTTTTTCTTCCTCAACTCATCACTATGTATATCCATATGCCCGATGTTGCTGAAGTTATATATCCTTACCTTGCCAGCAGGTACTTATAGATACTACTTTTTAATAGTGTTTAGTGATACATACATGGCTTATCAAGAAGCTTTTGTTTAATGTTCTTTTCTATTTAAAACAAAAATACTTAAAGTCCATTGTTCTCAAATTCCTTCATGGTCATGGATTTCATAACTGAGCGTTTCTTCTGGTTTTACAGAGTCTCATTGACCATTGTAATAAACATAGATAAAAAACCCTACCCTTTAGATAGTATTCAATATTCAATATGCACAAAAGCTTGTTTACATGGAATAAAATATTTCCAGATATGAAAAACATGAAACTGTCTAAGCAGGACAGAAGGAAGAACCGTTCTGTTATTATAAATTTTGATATTATTATAAACAAGATTTTGGTGTGATAATGACAGTTTTTAATTAGACTATTTCTTGTTGTGTAAACTGTTTTAATTCAATTCAAACACATTTTCTGAATGCAATGTAAATCCAATAAGTGATCAATACCATACACGCAATTGGATCTGAGAAGTTTTAATATTGTAGCCTTGGGATCAAAGCTTGTTCCATGCTAGTACATACATTTTTATTTCTATCCTTAAAATAATTGCTGCTATACTTGATTTCAACACGTTTCATCTTTTATTGTTAATATAAGTTTTTTTCTTTAGTAATACTCATCAAATTATTAAAAAAATGGTGATTCCAGTCATATTATTCAACAGTTTACCTACTCTCAAATCTGCCGTGACATTGATATTTCAATAGGGTATAAAGAAAGAGAGCTTTTCCCCTTTTTTTTGTTTTCCAGTCAGCATTTAGAAAAAGGGGTTGGATTTAAATTGGCAACAGTTAACAGTTTCGAATTCTGCAGCAAAACAGTTCACAATTTTTTTTTTTTAAACCCAAGAGTAATAAGAATGTCTGTTATGCAAGATCAGTACAAATCACACAGATTTCCTACATCATATAGTTTAATTAAAATTCAGCAGAAAGAAGAGTTATGACTACTTTGACCTATGTGCTGAAAAGGTAAGCTTGGCACTAGAACGGCTTGTAGGGAAATATAGTATAAACCACTAATTCTTTCCAGATATATTTTTAATAAATAACATAGAAGTGCTTTTTCTAAAAATTATATTGATTCGAAGCTTATAAAGTAACATTTTATACTAATATATTCTGTAATTTTTTTCATAACAAGAACGAAGACATTTGTTTTGACTTTAGTCTATTCATAAACCATCCTTCCTTGCCTGACTATTAATCAGTTCTTAAAATTATCTGTAGAAAGATTCCCAGCCAACCATTTTATAATATTTTTTTTTAAATTGAGTTATTAATTAAGTAACTCAAATAATAGTGAGGGTAATTATTTTCAACTTTTTCTTTTACTAAAAAATTGGAATTAAGAATAACTTTTTTTCTTATTATTTCAGCAATATTAACTTATATATTTTGTATAATTATAAAATTTTAATCCAGGTATTATGCATTAATATTTATTGATTATTAAGTGTGTTGATATTTATTATTTCACTAATTTAATAATAAGTCAGTCATTAAATTGGGTGCTTGTAACCTCATTACCACCTCTTCTACCTATCTTGCAGAGTATTTTTGGTTATTGCAACAGGCTTAACTTATTTTAAAATATTAAAATAAAACTTATGAACTGCTCCTTTTGCACTTTTATAGAGATAGCTCCCCTTAAAAGTGCTCTGTTGGATCCATAACTTCAAGATCTTTTTTTAATCCATTTCTGTAGATCCAACAGCTCTTTCTGTCTTACATTTCTCTAAATTCAACTGTTATATTCTTCTTGGATGGATTGACAGAAGCTAATAGATTTAGTATTGATATAAAATACATACTAAGCCACTATTTTTCCCTACCCTATAGATTTGTAAGAGGAGAGTTGCTGAGGCTTAGGAGATCAAGTACATAGTAACTAATTTTTTTTTTTTTTTTTTTTTTTAAGAAAAATGCTTAAATATAAGAATTGAAACCCTTTCCTTTATTACTTTTCTGTTTATATTTTTAAAAATTAAATTTAAATTGTGTGTTTGGTGTAGGTTAGTATTGTTAGCCACTGCTCTGGCAACTTAAGATTTTTAGTAGACCGAATTTCTTAAACAGGCTTCATAAATTATTTTATATTGAACTTTTGAAAGCACTTAGGAAGTTTTTTTTTTATGTATTGTTTATTCATATATTATTGTAGACATTTTTTACCTAATCAAAAAATATAGTGAAGTGATAGCATATTTATGTTGATAGATGTAGAGAGAGTGTTGATTTCTCTCTGAAGTGCTCTTGGCTGTTGGATGCCTACAGTTCTGATGCAGCCCTATCTTCTAAGAAGAAATCTCATGGAGCTGAATTGAGGAATAGGATACTGTCAGGAAAGCTTGGGTAAGATCTGTTTTTCTGCTGAGCTTTAGTTTATTTAGTTCCTTTGGATGTGTGTGTACGTTTATTTTTATTTTCCACATTCCAGAATAGCCTTTCTCATATCGACAGTGTGCATGTCTCTTTTATACAAATATAAAATAGCCCATTAGAATAAATATTCTTAAAAGATCAAATACAACCCTGTAAAGTCATATTTATTTAGCAATTTTCTTTACTTATAATCTTAATCTGTTCTTTAAACACTGTGATTTGAAAAATAACTTCACTAAAAAGTAAGTTTCACTCAACACAATTTTTTTTAAACAACAAATCATAAACTATGCTCCCAAGCTATGCTAAGTAATTATCGTAACCCAGAATAGTGGAATAAACACAGTTAATTTATGAAAGACCAATGTGAGATGTATTCACCTGAGAAAATCATTTCTGTGAAGGTTATTTGTTAGTAATTTACAATTATTTTTTAAATAAAAGTATTTCTATGATTATTTTCTTTTGTTAAATAATAATAAATAATCATCAGAATTTATTTTTAATTGTTAATCATGTACTTTAGTTGTATTTTACATCATCTTATTAAATTTTACTCATAATTTTGTTTATTTTGCTGCTGAGATGGTTAAGGTGCCATGTAAAATATCTATTTTTCAGTTTTGTTCACTACTGGAAACAAACCATTGCTTTATATCAACTGTTAATTGCCCAATAAAAATAATATAGTAATTTATATATTATAGTAGAGAATACTATTATTTAAATTTTGAGGAATTGTGTGGGGAAGAAGGGAGAAAAAGGGTTCAATAAAATAATTAACCATCAATTACAAATTTGCTTGACCCTGTTAAAAAGTTGTTTTTTCCCTAGAAGAAGAAAAAAAAAAAAGCTGGGCAAAAATAAACTATTTGACATGGTCAAGCCCAGGTGAAATATTTATGAATATTTCTTGAGACCGTGAATTTATGGAAGCCTATGTGAAAAGGCATATATTTATTTCTTGGCAATAGATTGTCTTAGGTCAACTTCAAAAATGTAGTATTGGCCTAATGGTCTGAGTTCTGAACTGATCCCCTCGGCTTAGTGGTCACTCACTATTTCTTTCTCTGATCACGAATATATGCACTGTTTTCAAGTTATTAAATGAGGGCCTCATTTATTTAGTACCGACTACTGATCTGTGCAACACATTGTATTGTTATTATAACAGTAAACTTCCCAGTACATCCAAATTGATTCATTTGACTGTTCATTTCCTTTTAATAATAATTTCTTTACTTGTAACTTTAAATAAATAAATTTTCATATTTAAGATATGTATAACAACATATGAAAGAGAGTTAAAATTTAAGGAACCTTGTGTGTGAGAGTGTGTTTGTGTGCGCATGCTCGTGCGGGTGTGCATGTATGCATACATGTGTAATTTTAAATAATCTAATTTTGTAATTATTTATTTTCTAAGTAGTTTTTTAGGCAAAATAGTAAATATTTGTCTATAAAAGTTTTTTTTTAAATTGTTTTTAGTGCTTGTAATCTATTCAAGGACTCTTTTATCACTGATGTATTTCTGCCTATCCTTCACATATCAGATGCGGTGTATTAGGTGGCTATGAGATTAAGTCCTAAATTGTGGAAACTAAAATTCGTTGAGGATAAAAGGCTTAGAATTACCCTCATGTTTATGAACTTTTTAGTGTGCCCTTGGAAATTTTTTTTTTTGTTTTTGTTTTTTATTTCTTTATAATTCGGTATTTAATAACTTCTTTAAAACAAAAATATATAATCTTCTCTGTGTAATTTTTAAATAAAAATAATTTTAGGGTATTTTTTATTGTTGAATTGACAGTTAATTATTTATCAAAAATATAAATAATAAAAAAGAAGTTATATTTCTTTTTTTTTTTAATCTGTTAAGCTTTTTCTGTGATGAAGCTCTGTTTTATTTTTCGATACATTTATATCTGTATTTATATCTTTATTTACAAGGTTATATGTATTAACAATCCAATGCTGCAGATAAATTTATAATTTATCACTAAATTGTTCTCTTATTTTTGTTGGATGTGGTATATATTGAATATTTATTATTTCACAGTTATAATTAGTTAAAGTGTTCTTTAATCCTCCTCATTTTTTTTTCTTCTAAAATCTAATTTATGATTTTTATTAATGAATATACATTATGTTTTCTCTGCAAATATCTAAATCTAATCCACTCTGGCTTTTGAGTAAATTTGAATTGAGCTGGAAATTTTGGCTCATTAGGGTATTATAAACTTTAAAACAGAAAGTAGTTTTTAAACTTAATCACTTATGTAATTAATGAAAAATATGTTTTACTTTTTGAGTTTTTTTGTTACTTCTAATGAAAATAAATTTTCCTTTTTTTTAGCCTTTATTAAGTATAAATTAGTAATTATTACTTTTGTCTTTAACTATTGATTAATTCAAAATTATATTACAACTTAATGACTTAATAACTTTACAACTTAATAACTTTACATTAAGGTTAGAGAATTAAACTCTCTCAAGTTTGACTCTTAAATCCACTAATGACTAACCTTGGCCTTGCAAATGACCTTCTCATGGAAAACACCTTGTTTGGGAGCTGTTTTTTGTAGACATGGGATATTTATTCTTTCCCAACCTGTTTTGTGTAAATCGATTTTCTGTCATCGACAACTCTATGAGTAGGCCTTATATTTATTTTTTCAATCTTTTACTTTTAATAATTGGTAAAAATTATCCAACAGATTTTTAACTTTTACAGCTTCCTAGTTGCAGAATGATCGATACTATAAATAAAAGTAATTGTACAAACTTAATTAATATTTTATTATGTTATCATACCTTTAACGTATTAAAAATGATATTATGCTTGTTTTTTATGTAATTACGTTTCTAATTCTGTCTTTATTCTTTTTAATTACAAATTTATTGATAAATTTAAATGACTGGTAAATTAAGAAGTTCTTAGGGGTCAAGAGAATGTTTATTATCCTCTTTCTCAATTCTATTAAATAGATACACTGAATTCATTATTAACCAAGATGCTATTGGAAAATCAAGATCAAGAGAGATTTCCATTGATCATTGGTCAGAGATTTTCCTCGCATTAGAGAAGCTAAAAACTTGACCTGGGAGGGCGAGAGAGAGAGAGAGAGAGAGAGAGAGAGAGAGAGAGAGAGAGAGAGAGAGAGAGAGAGAGAGAGAGAGAGA
>KZ807079.1:392835-411204 GCA_000696205.2 Oncopeltus fasciatus
ATATATTTCATCTATTATTTTAATACTAAAAATCATATTTAATGATAATTTAAATTAATTATGCTTTCAAGAGCTTAAGACAAATTTTGAATGAGTATCATATTTCTGTTTAACTTGTTTAATATACAATAACTTGATGTTCAACTCATACTCTTAATGATACAATGTTTCTGGTTGAAAGAAAAACTTTAAAATAATAATTTTAGAATTTTTTTTTTTCAAATTATGATTCTGATTTAGTTTAGTTAAAAGAAATATTAGCACCTACAATAATAATAATAATAATGATTCCACTTATTTATATACGATAATCATCATTTCACTTTCTTCTTCTTCTTAAAAAAATCTTTTAAATTGCTCTTGACATTGCTGCAGGTAGATCTTTACTCTTTTCTTTCTACTTTTTCATTTTCAAACTCAGTCTTCCTTTTTATATGTTAGGGTCATGTGTCAAATTTTGTTGCGTGAAACATGAAACTGTGACTTCTAGAACAGAAACACAAATACATGCATATCAGCATATATGCACATGCAATCCAGTTTGGTACTTTGAAGCAGCATTTGGATTCAGATATCAAAAGAAACTTATTAATTATAAGATCAGGTATTTTGCATAGATTATTGATTATATTATTAAAAACCTGACTTATATTATTAAGAACCTGACTTATATTATTAAGAACCTGATAAATTAGAAAAAAAAAGGGGGGAGGGAATGTGTTCTTTCAATCAGAAATTTCTCAAATTTAAAAGTAGTTTTATATCAAAGATTTCATTGTTTAGAATTAATATTGCACTGTGTTATATATTCAACATTAAAAATGTATCTTTTTTTTTTTATTAATAATTTGTTTTTTTACATATTTTCAGGTAGTTCTCATCGAGTTTGCTTAGGAGATTTGGATTCTGGTCGAGGGTTTGACAATGGCTGCATGTGTTTTGACAGCTGTCAAGGAAAAGTGAATGATCTGAGAGGGAGACGGACTGTATGCTCATGTGATGTAGGTTGAAAATAAACTTTTACCTAATTACTCAAACTTGATTCTTAATCTTGATCACTAATTTTAAAGAAAGAAAACATTCTTTATACATTAATGTACCACCTGAGCAGTGGTAATAATAAATACTTCCAACATAGGATTGAAAAACACTAACTTTCACTATTGTATTTATTATAGATTATTGCTTTAGTTATTCAATCTAGGAATTTTGTTTTATTTATTACAAATTTAGCTGCTAATCAAACCTTTTGACAGATAAATGTAACCACACTCAATTTTGCACCAATTCTAATTAAGCTTTCTCATTGCCACTATCAATCTATGTCTATGTGATTGATTAGAATCGACTACTGTCAAATGTCCCATTGAAAAATATTAAGGTCCTTCTCTCAGAACAATAAAAAATGTTATCAATTGGTGAGCCCAACAAGATCTTTTGTTAAGTTTAACTCAACTTTTCAAAATGACCAAGGGTCTTGTGGAAAGCAAGATGGCTGAAAACCTACGTCTGTAAACAACCTACCCTAGATAGATGTTTACTGAGGACCCAGCTCACGTTTCAGAAGAATTATTCCTCTTTATGATTAGCTACATTTGTAGACATTTTTTTCTCATCCAAAGTTATCTCTAGCTCTATTAAATTTCAGAGATTGATTTCAAATATTGACCTGGATATCCTAGTTCAAGTACAAGGATTTGTCACTGCCAATTGTTGAAGTCAACTAGGAGGAATATACTAGGAAGTTGAGTTGAATATTGGTCACCTCATTAAAGAAGAAGAATATGTTGTCTGCCATTAGTTCATCTCAACTCATGAGTTCAAGAAAAATGTGTTAGATGGAGAGTTTTTTGACCGTAGATATTATTCTTAGATGATTTTAGTTGGGGTTCGGTCAAGGTAGATTCAAAAAAAAAAAATACTAATTAAAAAAAGTGTTTTTTTTTTAAAAGATTATCTGCCAAGGTTTCGGCTTTCATTGTAAGCAATAAAATAACATACCCTTTTTTTAAATTAGTTTTTTTTGGGGGGGATCTACCTTGACCGAACCCCAACTAAAATCATCTAAGAAAAATGTGTTAGTCTAAGGCTATGTACAGATACAGATATCGTAACACACTAACTATCCATGATGACATGTGTTACATCCCTAACTTTAGGAACTTTACTTTAGGGATCTCCAAGTCAAAATAATACTTTCAAAAATATATTTGCTATTGCCAAAAAAAATACAGGGAAAGAATAGCCCTTACAACACAATTTGAAATAATTGAGTACATCAGGCTGAACCTAAAGTATACAGTACTAAGTTTTCAGCAATACATCAATAACTGATTTTGTGACCTAAGCTTCCTCTTCTAATTCTTAGATGGCTTTCTCAACACAAGATGAAGACAAGCACGAAGCCCATCTGGGAGAAGTAAAACTCAATATGTACGATACTGCAATTAACCCATCAAAATGCATTATGGCTTAACAGAACTTGAGTTTTTATTTTGGACAAGGTGTTGTGTCTTTTGTCATAAGTTTAAAATTCACTGTCATCCGTAGCCCTCTTGAAAAGTGTGGCCAGGTAGCTCATTTTTAACTTATCTATTTGAATTTAATTGGTCCCCTACCCCCATCCAATGGCTATTAATGTTGTCTTATGAGGATTAACGAAGGGCCACATGTGCAGAAGCCCAGTAATAGTAATGCATTACCACTGAAATTGCCTCCATGGCATTCTGCAATAATTTGATTTTCTGATTTGACATGCTATCCATGATCACCAAGTGTGTCAATATAGATTTTTAATCAACTTATAGGTCATTTAGTTGCCAGGACTGCTGGACCCCTCAGTCGAACGATTCCATAGAACTCTCAAAACAGCCATCACTCCTCACAAGCAAGGCCCTAATTGAACAAGAGTACCCACATTCCTAGGATTAATGAAACTTCCCAGAGAAGAAACATCTTCAAGCTTTGCAGAAGTACTACAAATGTCTTATATGGTTGCCCAGCAAATTTCTTGAGGAACAATCTGAGCCATCTGATCCACATGATTCTCTAAGAATTGAGGAAACTCATTTACAAATTGAGATCTATAGAATCTTATGAGCCAGACCAAAAAGACTTTCATCTATGAAGCTCTGCAGCTATTCTTTGTTCTATCCGAAAACTTATCTCTACTATCTCACCACTTAGCTCCTAAAACAAATCACACTGGGACAGCAAGCCTACTCCTCCACATAACTCGAAAAGACAGGACAACAAAGTACAGGACCCCAGAGGACTACTGAACCCATTGCTGACGAACTGTCAAGCGCATCATGAAGTTCTGCAACTCTGTCGTCTAGGAGTATCCTTTAGCAGCTAATCAATTTGTAGCAAAACAATAGCTTAAATTCAATCTTAATTTCACACCAATTAATGAAATATATAATTTTCACTATAAATCCAACTAAAATATACAGATTAGAAATGGATTTAATTGTCCACCAAATTGTCCCAGCTCCTGTATCTCCTTGCTTTTTACTTGAAGACACAGTTTCCTCACGATATTAGAACTGGGTAAGAACTAATTTCAAGTGGCGTTCCCCAGGTTCAACTCTTTGCAACTCTTGCAGGAGAGTTCAGTTCTTCTGGAACTGACTGTTACTTTCCATCATGTCTGCCACTTCCAAAGATGTTCAAGTAATTGCCACTGTGAGGTTATCAGCACCCAAGTTTTCAACAAGTATTCACCCTTGTTATGACGTCAGAAGATTCTTAATTAAATTTTAAATGGTTTTAGCTATAAAATTAAAACTTTATATGTAACTACTAACTTACACTAATTGTGCATGTGAGCACACATATGTGGCACAGATCTATTTTTATGTTGTTTTTTTTTTTGTTTTTTACTACTGCTTCTTTTTTTTAAGTAAAAGTGTTTTATGTACTAATTTAATTAGTCTTGTATATGTAACTATGAGTGAAATGGAGTCCAATCCGTGCATTTTATGAGTTAATTTCAAAGAATCTTTTACTCTTTTTCATTTAGGGATATTTTAGTAAAATTAGCTCTAACATGCAAATTTAAAAAAAAAATAATTAAAATCATGTTTACTCTTTCTTCAACTTATAGGCTCCCAGGTTAGAACCAGAACTTGAACTGATAAAGAGCTTCATAAATATTGGGAAGTCCTTAGTTACTGTAAGTACAAAGGAGGCCCGAACAACAAGACTGATTTCTGAGTTGACTGTCCTCAATCGAAATCTCCCAGCAAGGGTCTGGCTTCCAGTTCACTCCCATATTCCACACTATATTGTAAGGATACCACCCCACACTGCTGCTGTCCTCAACTCCAAGGATAAGGTGAGACTTAGCTGATAACATCCTGTTATATGTTATCTGCATAATAACATTTCTATTAAAATTCCTAATTAAATAGAGCTATTTTGCTTTTTTCCACTGATCCTTATTAATGAATTATAAATTAATTAGTCTTTCCATAAGTGCTACTCATTATACACTTCCTTTACTATTTTTACCTGAGTTCCTTCAGATAAGAGTAAGTGTTATTATTTGGTCTGCAACCACTTTTTTTTTTTTTTTAAGATAGAAAAATATTTAGCTTTGCTCAAAACTATCTTTATTAGCTTATCTTCTTTGGTGATAAGTTTTTTGATAAATTTCTTCTTTTTATTAAATGATCATGTTTTTTATTGAAAAATATTATTTTTATCAATCGATCAGGGTTTTTTATTTTCTGGTTTTCTTGAGAATGATCTGTAATTTCTTCTTAGTTTATTTACCTTTTTTTTTTCTCTAGGCACCTTACATCCTCTATGTGGAGACAGTAGAAGTAGATGATGTTGCTTCTTGCCCCCTTGTGTCAAAGAGTATGAACACTCTCAGGCAAACAAAGTCAGAGGAGAACTTGCTTACATCAGACAGTGCTAGTCATCATACTGACCCAGATGAGGAGTCTTCCTGGTCACAAGAAGATGATGAAATCACTCACCAGGTTTGAAATGTTTTTTTTGTTTTTTTAATTTTTACCCTAATTACAGTATATTAAGCTGCAGAAAAATTGATTTGAGATAATAAATTTCTATTTTTATTTTATGTAATCTGAAACAGTTTCTACTTTGGGGGAAATATGTGTGTATGACTATTTTGAGTAAATTGCAGGTCTTATCTTTTGATTTTACTTTCACCTTATTTTTATTGAACTTTTTTTTTTTGTTCCGCATTCAGTTATTTAGTTTTGAATAGGCTTTCTTCAGGTAGGCAGCCTGTTCTAAACTAATTTGACTCTGGACAAGTTTTTATTGGTTTTGAAAGGGTTTAAAGCTTGTTTAGGGAGGGATTTGAACCTGTAGTGCCCGACTTAAAAGACTTAAATGGATCTTGTTGGGTAGGTCATTATTATCCAATTATAAGCTTTAGATTTTACATTTAAATTTTGGTTATATCCCGAATATGAGCCATTAAAGCAGGATTAGGATATCTGCATGCTAAGAGGTTATAATAATTAATAATAGTAATGTAATTCTTGGTACAATAAGCTGTTGTTTGTTTTTTTCTAGTTCCATCTCGTGCCTATTTTATTTTCATTAAATGTCATTAAATTTTTGGGATTTTCCAGTTAGCTGAAGAAAACAGCAGTATTTATAATGTACATTAGGTATGAGTGGGATGTTTTGGATTGAAAATTGCATTTCTCTTTTCCAAAATCTTGATATATAATGGTATATTTATTTCCAAATTACATTGTGTCTAACTGGTAAGGAATTTTCAATATATTAGCTATAATAAATTGAAAAATTGAAAATACATATGAGATACCCTTAAGCATACAAGGCTCTTTCTTTGCATTTTCATGAATGTCCAATTTATGTTTTTAACCTGTATTAATTTCTTTCATATGACTTATACTATTATAAATTTTCTATTTATAGTTTTCTTCATAATAACTTCCACTTAAAACAAAAATCGGTTTTTCCCTTAAGACATAACAGTGTATATGCTGATCTTGAAAGAAATATTCTTCTAATATATTTCATATTCAAATGCCATACTACAAAATAACAATATTAGCTTTTCCTCTTATTGACCCTACAAAAATTCATAGTGATTCAAAAATTTTCTGAATATTTTAGGCTTGTGTCTGTACTTATTCCACATATATTATTGCTTTAAGCAAATGCAGACTTCTAAGTCCCTCAAAGCCAGTCTTTTCTTAATTATAATTTTTTGGGCTTTGTGGTCTACTTTGTATGTATATCTTACTTAATTGAAAACAATTAATGAGAGGGAATAGAATAAAAAATCTAACTGTCCCAGCCAGGAAAGATCCCAGCCAGATTTTTTATTCTATTCCCTCTCATTAATTGTTTAAAATTTACGTGGGATAAAAAACCACAACCAAATAAAATACTTACTTATTTGAGTATTAAGTTATTCCTTATGAGTGGTATTAATTTTTTAATTCATTATGTCTTTTGATTGCAGGTTCATTAACTCAACAAATTTAAGAAAGCTTTAAAAATAAAGTTATCTACTAGAATGACTTTCTTTGTAACCTGCTATAGATTAGATGAAAATGAGCATTATTGTAGTCGTGAAATGCACTTACCCTATCATTAGGGATAAGTGTAAGTATAGATCTTAAAATTCGATTTTTTAGAAAAAATCAAAGTTAGAATTAATTTTAGCTCTGAATAAATATTTGACATATTATCCAAACAATATTTATAAAAAAAATTTTAAGCAGTCGATTTGCTGTGCACTTTATCCACATTAACTTTAAAAAACTGCTTAAATATTTTTGTTATTTTGATCACAGTTTTTATAGCAAATTTCTATTATGTGGAATTATCAGTCTCATTAGTCTTTCATCATACACTCAATGATTGTAAAAAGTGCTTAAAAACTATTTAATTGGTTAATTCTTGAAAGTGGACTATAGTTCAATATCAATATCTGAAGGAATAAGAATTTAGATTAATATATTTTATACACTCAGTAAATTTGCTATTTCCAGGAGAAATTTTTTGAAAAATCAATATTATTGGAGAAGTGTTGCCCAATACTTATTTTCTTATCCAAGGTATTCCTTATTTTAAAACTTATTAAAGTAATACATGCAATTTTTATTTATTATGTGAATAATAAATATAAATATATTGGTATATCATTAAGAAATATATTGGTATATCATTAATTGTCAATCATTGGCTAATAATATATTCCATCTCTTTAATATTCATTCTAATTTGTTTGCAGTGTACTAGATCTCATGGGACAAAGTATCCCAATAGTCATTTTTTCTTTAAAGAAATATAAAGCAAGCTTCTTAAAGAATTGAGATAATGCTGGGGGGGGATCAGGTATCCGGGGGAATACGATATCAGGTGCTTTTTAGGTATTCCCATTTATTCTAAATTCAATCTTTAGTGCTATAAGGGAGATATAAAAATTTGGAAGAAAACTTGATTTTAAAAAATTAGTAATGTTAATATCCAGCTTGATTGTTATTGTTCTTAACTTGCCTGGATAAATAGTTTAGTGAGCTATATTAATGCTAAGTTCAGAACAAAACAATAATAAGATGAAAAAAGTAATACTTTACTTAATCATTCTTCAATACATCAAAAAGGCTTTAAATGTACAATAGAAGTGTTTTTTTTTTCCCTCAGTACCTGGAGTTGAGGAAGCCAGCTGAGAGGGACACTCTCTCTCAGCTCTCTCAGGAGTCCAGCGACTCAAGGGAACCACCTCTATTTGCACCAAGCGACATCAGGAGGCGCTTGAGTGAGTCAATCCATGATCCACGGCCTTTTACCCATGACCCAGAGGATCCATCAGCAGCTGCTTTAAAGGTAAAATGTTCAACTCTTAGCCATTAGTTCTAGGTTACCAGTTATTTAATGCTAAACTTAGAAAATAAAGAAAAGAGAAAGAAAGAGTTTTTTAGTTATAGTCTGAAGCATTCTGCAAGTACTAAACGAATGGAGGTAATATTTCAGTTGTTTTCAGGTCACACAAACAGTTGATCATTATACTTGAAGACTGTTTAGCTTTCTTAAACTCACTTGAAGAAAATCATACCCGAATTTTTTAATTCTGGTATGATTTTCTTCTGCCTCTTACATAATCATAATGAGTAACTTCCTTCTGTACACCAGAACTATAATTTATCCTACAATATAATATAGTATATATATATATTTATATATATATATCTTGTGTGGGACTTGAGCAGGACGCTAGGTGTCACAGAANTATATATATATATTATGTGGCCTCATAATTGAAGCCATTATTCTTGTATCAAGGCTTCATATCTTACTGCTATTAATGCATTGCATTTTGTGGTGAAAGGGAGATAATTGTATTTAGTGTTTTATTTATGTTGATTTCTATTTTGTTATTGGCAGGAGCCCTGGGTTGAAAAGGAGAGAAGAGTGAGGGAGAGTTCTCCTTATGGCTATCTCTCCTCATGGAAGTTGCTCTCTGTGATAGTGAAATGTGGTGATGACCTGCGTCAAGAGATGTTGGCTTCTCAGCTCCTCACCAAACTGCAAGATATTTGGGTCCGAGAAAAAGTTCCACTATGGCTTCACCCTTATAGGTAATGGTTTTAAAACAAGGACTGGTGATTATGTTATACAATTAAACTTATCATGATACCTCTGGAACTTTTGTTTTACTTAATAGGCTTAAATTGAGACATATTAAATCCTACACTAGGATTGTCCGACTCTAAAACACTTGCAAAGAAGCTTTTTGTAGCTGAACATTATATCACCTTCCTTTCTTTATATTTGTACAACAGTTGGATTTCTTTTTGGCAATTCCAATATTTTATTTGGATCTGTCACTATATGAGATATAGTATTTCACAATTATAGTGGTATTTTTGGATATTAATAATAGTAGCTGGTTCTAGAAAAAAAAAATCAATATTTTTTAAAATAACTATTTACCATTGAAAATTTTCTAATCCTGTAAATTTTTAATGACATCAAAAGTTTAAGGGAATGAGATGTCTGACCTATATTGTGATTTACTGTCTTGTCAGAACCCCGTTCTGACTTCTAAACTGTTAGTTTAGCAGCGTGACCTCATTGCTCATGTGTAACAAATGAGTAGTTTCCAGTGTCATTATTTATTTTAAAAGTGCTTTAGATTTGCTAGAACACTTACTGTAATCATCACACTACATGTGCTGGCAATATGAACCTGATCAAAATTCTGAACAAACAGCATAAAAAACAGATCATGCTGACACCAGCCAAAACTTTTTGCTTCTCTTCAACACTGACATTACCATACATTTTTCATCACTATCCATGTTCTCCATGAGGTTGTGAGCATTTAGCAGACAACTTTGATTCATGAAACATATTCAATTTTGATTTAAAACATATTCAAATAAATTAGGATATAAGACGTTTATTTCTATTTTAGTTTAGGTAATGTGTAGATTTGTTAAACATATTCTCAGTTAATAAAGCACTTCCATGTTTAAGTTGTAAACTCTAAAGGACTCCTTAGGTTGCAGAATTTGTGTCACTGTAATTTCAAAGTTATATCTAATTCAAAGTTCTCATTCATATTTGAAGATGTTTTATGCATTAAGTAAATCTAGTTTATTTTTCTTACAAATCTTCAAATGTGACATAGTGTTATACATATTTCTATTTATTTATGTGTATTTTTTTTTCTCCTTAGGATCTTATGTTTATCAAATGATTCTGGATTGATTGAACCTATCCTCAATACAGTTTCTCTGCACCAAATTAAAAAGCACTGTCAGCTCTCATTGTTCGAGTACTTTGAAAAAGAGTTTGGCCCTCCAAATTCTGAAGGATTCCTCAGTGCACAAAAGAACTTTGTTGAATCCTGTGCTGCTTATTGCCTTGTATCGTACCTCATTCAAGTGAAGGATAGGTAAAACACTACATCACATACTTGCATGTTTGTTCATGTTATTGTTAACGAGGCTTTAAATATTTTTTATTTGTTTTATATTTTTATTCTTTAGTAATCATTTACTAATCATAATCTCTTTTTAAATATATTCAATAATACATATAAGCAGAATATTAGTCATTCTGCATAAACATACATTTTTATGCATGAACTAATGGCAAGTAAGAAACTCCTCCCTAAAAATCATTTTTAATATTTCCTATCTAAGCTAAGAAAGGTTATTTTGTACTTAATTTTGAAAATTATTCAAGATTGAATAGAAAATAACAAATCAAAATTAAGTACGAAATTAAATTTCAAAATTATCTCTCCTTAAGAAATTTTGCTATAATAATATTGAGCAGCTTTAATTAATTAAAACTATTTTTAAAAGTGTAAATTGTTTTAATGTAGACTACTCTTTTTCTATTACTGCGGAAAAGAGATTTTCAATTCTGGTACGATGAAACTTTCCTAAATAGCATTATTATATTTATTTCAGAGTCATTACTAAAAAATGGACCATTCAAAATTTACTTATCTACAAACAATTAATGAGAGGGAATAGAATATAAAAAACTATCTGTCTTAGCCAGGAATCGAACCTGGATCTCCTGCTATCCGGGCTGGCGTGCTTAACCATTACACCACCAGGACGTGTTAAGCACGCCGGCCCGGATAGCAAGAGATCCAGGTTCGATTCCTGGCTGGGACAGATAGTTTTTTATATTCTATTCCCTCTCATTAATTGTTTGAAATTTACGTGGGATAAAATACCACAACCAAATTAAATATTTATAAAGNTTATATTAGGAATCAAATTAAATGCTAAAGATAGCCCAAAAACCTGATTGAGAAATATGGGATTTGATAATATTCTAAGTATTCTCATAAGATAATATTCCCAGTTATCACTCTCACAATATAAAAAATAAATATGGGAATATTCTCAAGCAGTGCTTTTGATAACTTTATTATAAAAATCTTAGCGATTCCAACAATTCTTTACATTCAAATTACTCTTTAGTTTTTTAAGTTTTAGTAAAGGCTCTTTTTAATTGTAAAAAATTTCAAAATTAAGTAATTGTTAGCTCCCCATGAAAGGACTTAAAATCATTAAGTACTAATTTTTATAAAAGACTGTCACCTCTATATTCTCTCTTCTCTATAGATTTGATGGTAAGTAGTCGATTGAATTATGGAAGCTCTGCTTCTTATTTCTTTGAAGGTTGGGACAAGGATTTATTGTGAAACATACCATTATTATTATTCATTTATTTGTTTAATTATTTTATGTAAATAATTTATAAACTATTTAAATATATATTTAATTTCCTTAGGAAGGAAAAGAAGCATTTGGAGAGAAATTTAAAAATTACTTTATATCTAGATATGATTTAATCTTAAATTCCATTTTTTTCTTTTTGTCAATTGACTTTTGTTTCTAGACAAATTGAAATAATTCAAGGAAAAAATATATTTTATATAAACTTTTATTATGAGGTTTAATTGAAATTACTATTTATTTAAGGTGTGTCCTGAAAGTAATTTCAGTGAGTAAATTAAAAATCATTTATTAATTCTTCATAATAAGTTTCTTTGGTATCAATAGAATGGCTCAAGTGAGTCTTCTAACTTTTGAATGCGTTATGGTAGGCCACGGGAGGTAGGAATGTCCTTCAATTCCACAGTACAATCTCTTTTTATTCCATCTACTGTTCCAAAATACTTGCTTTTCATGGGTGTTTTGAGTTGTGGAAACAAAAAGAAGCAGGATGAGCTATGTCCTGGCTGTAACGGGGAATTGTTGGCACCCCTGATTCAACCCAGTTTGAGTTGTTTTAATGGATTTTGACTGGAATTTTTATTGCTACTCTTAGGTTTTATTGTATTTTTATGAAATATATGGCTTTAGACTTAAATTTTTTAGAACAGTTATAGTTGTAAACTTTTTTTAAAATAGTTTTAACTTATAAATTTCACTTTAATTGACAATTAAATGTCAAAATTTTTTATTTATTTTTTATTTTTACCAACAATAATGTTGTTTTTTATTAATTTTTCTTATGCCTGAATTTAGCTGTGAAAAATTAAAATAATAAATGCAGCTTAATTCCATAAACCTCAGGTTGATAGAACAATTTTAAAGCTTTATTTAGCCCACTGGAGGTAAATGGATCATACTCATGAAATTATGTCAGAATAAGTATAATCTAAATCCTAAATTTCATCCAAATGGGTTAAGTGGTTTTCGAGAAATTTTCTGTATGACCTACAACCATTTTGTTTTAAATTCTATTTTGGGATTCTATTTGTCTTGAAATTTAAAACATCACATTTGGAGTGGGAGTTATGGTTTTTATTTTTAGTCCCTTTAAAATATGTCATTTTCTTAAAAAATAAACTGAAAAAGTTATTAGTTGGAGGAGTAAAATTCAGCATGTCTTTATTTCAATATTATATTCTTTATATAAATTTTATTCAATTCTATCTTTGTCTTTATTTCCCTTTACATTTAAACTGTAAATATTATTATAATGAATTTTTCAGTATTCTTACATTAAATTTATGAGAATGAAAAGTTGAAAAAATTAAAGAATACATTCAATTATAGTTAATATGAAAAATTACATTATGAAAGTAAGCATAAACCAGTATAAAATACAAAGTTTGTCATGTAAGCCGGGCAGATGAAACTAAATCCTTCATTTGTGGATTAAAAAATAAATGCTCTAAGGGAGAAAAAAAAAACCTGTACAGCTGCTTGAGGATTTTGCGAAGCTAAACACAAACAATGTGGCCAGCTCATCTTATTTTTTAAAAGTCGAAATAAGATGTTTAGTTCTCAAAATTTTCTTCAGCAGCACAGGATTAGTACCTAGTCACATTGATTTGAAAAATTTTGCTAGAACACAATTAATCACTACACATGTGCTGCCTATGAAACTGATATAAATTGTTGTATCCTTGAATGATATTGTCATTGACTACATGTACAGAATAATGACATATATGGATTAAATTATTAAGAGTAAATTTATTATAATATTAATTTTATAATTTAGAGGGGTATTTGGTTGACCATGGAGATATATGATTTAAAAGTTACTTGGGAATGTTGATGAAACACAATTTTCTTTTAATTTAAAGAAAATCATCATTGTCAGGGCTATCATGTGGGTGAGAGGAGAGTTGTTGTCAATTTAATTTTTAATTTTCCTTATTAAGTTAATGACTGATTATTGTACAAAGGTACAATTTTTTCAACTTCTTTTTTTTCTTACAGGCATAATGGGAACATTTTATTGAGTGGTGAAGGTCATCTGATCCATATAGACTTTGGGTTCATCCTCTCTTCTTCTCCAAGGAATCTTGGTTTTGAGACATCTCCTTTCAAACTAACTCCTGAGTTTGTAGAGGTTATGGGTGGTCTTGAGTCTGACATGTTTGAATACTTCAAGCTACTAATGCTTAAAGGTCTTATTGCGGCTCGGAAGTTCTCAGACCAGATTCTAAGCCTTGTTGAAATAATGAGTATAGGTATATTAATTTATTTATAGTTTTGTTTCTTTTACTCTATTTTTCATTTGCTTTTAATTTTACTGTAATTTTAAGCATGATTACTTATCAAATAATTATATTAAAAACTTAAACTTTTTAAAAAATAAACATTTTCTTTTTCAGGTAAATAATCTAAAGGGTTATTATTATTTCTACCACCAATGAATATAGAACTCTCATACCTTATATTCTCCGTCTTCATTGGTTTCTGTACACCATCTCCCGCTGGCGAGCGCTTTCGGACATTGTCCATCTTCTGGCCGAATACATACGTTCACTGTCACGGTCCGTATTCAACTGTGTTGAACTTCAACCGTGACAGTGAACGTATGTATTCGGCCAGAAGATGGACAATGTCCGAAAGCGCTCGCCAACGGGAGATGGTGTACAGAAACCAATGAAGACGGAGAATATAAGGTATGAGATTTTCTTTTTCCTTGATGAACTAGGAAATTGTTCATTCTTCAATTTAAACTGCTAGAAAATTGTCTCTCTTTTATTATTATTTGATTAAATGTGAACACAATATATATATATATTTTAACATTCATTGACATACTCTTTGATGTCAGATAATAATCATCATGGCATTTAGCATATTAATTTATTTGAAAAGCTTTTAGTTTATTTTATCATTAGAAAATGAACTATTATAATCAACCTGAAATATTTAAATCATAGCCCCCTTTCTCTCATGAAAATGGCTGAATCAAATTTTATTAAATTTAAAATTTAGGTTCTATCTATTCTACCATTGTGCCTTATTTCATTGTAGTTCGATCCATTTACTCTAATATGGTCAATTGAAGATCAAAAGTTTAAAATTACTCTAACAGATAAACCATTTCTCTAAATAGACCTAGGGTTTGTGTCTTTGGAATAATTTGTTGAACTTTAAATTTTTGTTTTTCTAGTTTTCATCATATCCCTAATGGTTATCTTGTAAATTTTTCACTTTTGTTATAGGTGGGAGTCTAACCAAATGTAATATACATTTGTTTTCTTTTGTATTTGATTCTTGATTTATTGTATTAAAATCATAAATGAAAAAGTACTGAACTGAACTCCATGAAATTTAAAATTTAGTATTTGATGTTTTTTTGTTGGGTTTAGTCAAGGTAGATCCAAAAAAAAAATACAAATTTAAAAAAAACGTGTATTTTTTAAATTTTCTGCCAATGTTTGCGGCTTACATTGTAAGATTGAAGATTCAGGACACGACGTTCACCTCTCGTTTTCATGATAGCCGTGAAGATGGCTTACAATGTAAGCCGAAACAGTGGCAGATAATTTATAAATACCCATTTTTTTAAATCTGTATTTTTTTTGTATCTACTTTGACCAAACACCAACTAATAATAAATTCNGAGAGAGAAGTCTTGCTCTGAGATAGAGATCGTTAAGCTCTCATTTTACTGTACGTGTACCTTCAAAGTTGACATTTGCAAGGTATGAACTGTGTTATAAAAAAAAATATATATATATAGTTATTTAAAGAAAAATGAGAAAGATCAGGGGTGAAAGAGTGTAAAGTTAAAATCTTAAAATAACTAAAAATCTTTGAGCAGCCCCCCTCCCCTAAAAGTGTATTTAAAGTTAAATTTTTTGTTCTCGTACTTTTCCTTATGTCTTTAACCTTTCTTCCTTAAATAGAGATTTCAAATTCATATTGTTCAAATAATTTTATTTAATTTTCAGTAATTTTTATGGTGATTAAATTTATTGAAATATGTATATTAAAATAGATTATTGAATACATAAGAAAATAACAAATAATGAAATAATTTGCTGTTTTTATGACAATATTTTTTTTATAATAGTATTATATAGATTATGTAGATATATATACCATATATAGTACTATTCATACTATATCTATCATATATATATATATAATGATATAATCTATATTACTATATCTATCACTGTTGCAGGCGGGCAATTACCCTGTTTCAAGTCTAGTACTGCTACAGTTCAGGCATTGAAAAATAGGTTTCATTCGACTATGACAGATGCCCAGTTACAGCTCCTTATCGGGAACCTTGTTGAATCCAGCTTGCATTCCCTTAGCACCAAGCTGTATGATGGCTTTCAGTATTACACTAATGGGATACTGTAATCCGTGTGAGTATTATTTTCATTTAAAAAAAAGTAAGAAAATATATCCCTGCTTTCCATCCCTCTTACTCAGAATAAAAATTGATAGACCTTTTATCAAGTAGATTTTGGGACGATATTCAAATTATGTATAACCTTAATTTATCTGTTGTACTCTTGAGTTAAGTTTATTATTCTACTATATATGCGTAAGTTTATTTAAATATATCTCCTTGAATTTTTCATTTAATTTGATTGACTATTTGATAGCCTTAATCTCTAATTAATCGATCTCTAATCGATGTCAATTTATTGATTTCATTTCCCGTTGAAAAATAAATGAATAGTAGAATAATGCTTTATGCATTTACATGTGTGTGTATATAAAACAAAAAAATAGTTATCTCCTATAAATTATATGAAGTATATTCTCATTTAATAATGATATCGCTTACTTGACTTTTATTTACCTTTATGTCGCATTTTGAAACTATTGAATACGTTTGGTGTTACACCTTTTTTCATTTTTATAGTGATTGATAGAGATTTATCAATTTTTTTTTCTCAAACTGCTTGAATTAATGGCTAGTTTTAATGGGAATCCCATTCTCTTATCAAGTTGCTTTAATCTATTTCATGTATTTATCTTCATCTCACACAAAACTAATAATAAAACTGAGTGGTTAAGAAAATTAGTAGTTGAAAAACAATATCACTAACCTATTTTTAATTATTATCTCTAATTTAACCAAACATTAATCGGTCATTATGTTTGAAACATACTAAAAAGAAGCAACCATTGAACTGTTAATTTACCATAGAAATGAATATAAAGTTTTTTTAATATATTGCTAATTTATAAATTAAAGGTGACCGGTGGTGGTTATTAAATATAGACCAAAGGTAAGCAAGCCATGTAATTAATAAATTAGTAAGATTTTTCTCACATCGATGAGATCATTGATCAGGCCTCAATATTTAGAAGTTATTCATTCCTAAAATATATAAGTTTCAAAATTATTAGGAAGATACGAGTGGGGAAGAAATTTGTTGAGAAAAACATTATTAAGAAAAGTTTTAGACTAACAAGTTATTCAATCAGTTAGACTGTGATAATTGTCTTGAAATTCAAATTTCATAGAGAATCTTCTAAGAGGTCTGGCTTCACAAAAGGCTTATAGTGGTATTCATATTTAAATTTCCTTCAAAGTCACTATCTTGATATAATGTTTTTTTGTGTGTGTGTTTTATAATATATAATAAAATTCAAATGCTTTTATTATATAATCTTAATGAGATCTTCACTGGAACAAAATTTTGATTTGGCGAGTAAACATTTCATTTGTTCCCAACAAATGTTTAGTACTGTTGGTAAGTAATTTTTGGTTTTCTATGCCCCTTAGGTGGTGCTAACTAATGTGGAGGACAGCGTGTGTGTTGTGCCGAAGTTTTGGCAGGGGTACCAACAGTGATTCCCTCCAGATGTGGACTGAGGTTCCACTACCTAAGTGCCTTCAAACGCTCAATAGCGCGATGTCTCTTCCCCTCCCTGATTTATCCAATAAATTTAAAATTGTCTCTAGAAATTTAAAATAATTATTCCATTTAATTTAAACTCAGTAGATTTATATATTAAATATAATTATATTAACTTAAGATACAGAGTATTTGTTGACTACTGACTATTCATTTAGACTGCTAATGTGTAATTCTTACATTTCACTAAAAATTGTCCTCATCGAATTTTAAAATGAATATTTATGATTAAGTATTCATAATCTGATTGTATATATATATTCAATTTTTTCCCTCTTGAGTCATCATTAATGGACATGTATTTATTGTAGAGTTTTGTGATTATACTTATATATGTACACTGTTTCTAAGGCTTGCGAATTGTTTTATAGGTGTCGAAATTAAATTAAACACCAAGTGAAATATTACATTTATTTATTTCTTCCAATTTGTATTTATATATAAACCCTTTTGATAAATATTTTATCTATCTATTTGTATACTTTATTAATAATTCTTATTTAAATTTATTATTATGAAAAAAATTCTTAGCAAAGTTATGGTGTTTTAGATAAATTGGGAGATACTGTCCAAATTTAGGCAATAATTTTGATCCTGTGAGATTTACTGTTGTTCAGTTATTTTTCAAATACTTTTGTATTTGTTTTCTTATTAAATTTAATTTCTTATTCTTAGTTAAAAAATTTAACAGATATAATTTGATAAAAAGAAAGTTTATGGGTCTGATAAGATGAGAGAGAAGTCTTGCTCTGAGATAGAGATCGTTAAGCTCTCATTTTACTGTACGTGTACCTTCAAAGTTGACATTTGCAAGGTATGAACTGTGTTATAAAAAAAAATATATATATATAGTTTCTAAAAAGGCATTTGCTCAAGTAGGTTTTTATTTTATTATTATTATTATTATTATTATTATTTAATGCATTAGCTTTAAGGTGTTTACAATGTATTATACACATACTGTTAAATTACACTAGTCCCGTTAAGAAAAATAAAATTCAGTACATTAGTGACTAGGGTAGATTCGGGTAGACGAGGTTAGGGTAGTCAAGAGTGACTAGGATAAACTAAGATAGGGTAATATAAGGTGAATAGGAAAGACAAGGGATTGACTATGAAAGGGAAGATTAGAATAGAGTGGGGTAAGACTGGATAGTCTAGGTCGGTTAGGAGGGTAGGTCAGAGTCTACTCTATATATTATATAGATGTAGAATATTTTATATTCTAT
>KZ807079.1:441271-456656 GCA_000696205.2 Oncopeltus fasciatus
TATATATATATTGCCGCAGATGTCAAGCGTGTTCACCGCAGAATTACTCGCAATAAACAAAGCCTTAAATATTGAATTATCATTATCAAAAACATTTCTGTATTTACTGACTATTTATCTGCTCTTTTAGCTTTACAGAGCCCTTTCACCAACCAACATCTCACAATAGACACTCTAATTTCAATAGATCACCTTAACGAGAAAGGTAACAAAGTGACACATAGATGGATACCTAGTCACCGCGGAATTTCAGGCAATGAAAATGCGGTCGTACTAGCAAAGAAAGCGATAAAGGATGGTAAGATACACTCAAAAGTCACCTTGAATGATGTAAAAGCGCTAATTACAAAACTAATACTTAATAAGTGGGAAAATGTATGGTGGTCAACCAGAGACAAGTTACGCGAGATAAAATCTACTCCGAGGGTATGGTCCAGTTCCATGTCAACTGATCGTAAGAGAGAAGTGGTATTAGCCAGACTAAGAATAGGACACACAAGACTTACTCATGGCTATATAATGGCAAAGGATAACCTACCCATTTGTGAGGTCTGTGGACAACTTCTTACCATCAAACATATATTTACAGAGTGCCTAAAATATAAAGAAACAAGGAAAAAATATAACTTAAATAGGACTCTAGACGAAGTTCTATTGGATTAAGATAAAGTCATCGACTCTTTAATGAACTTTCTGAAAAAGGGAAGGCTAATAAATCTTATCTAGATGCATTTTCAGTATGCTTCTATTTCATTCTCACTCGATTTTTTATTCTTATAAATTTCATATTTTCTTTGTACAAATAAATTACTATGTCCATCCACATAATAACTATTCGCATTAACAACTCATTATACCTCACCATGACCTATTGCTAAGAAATTCTTCTTCTATAAAATATCTCCCTGACGTTAATGACCAAAGGTTGACGCAAAAAAAAATTTCGCTCTGTAACGAAACGTTTCATGCTTTTAACAATTTTTAGTGCAAGGGAACAATATAAAAAATCTAACTGTCCCAGCTCGAACCTAGGTCTCCTGCTATTCGGGCCGGTGCGAGTCCTGGCTATGGACAGTTCAATTTTTTTATTTTGTTCCTTTGCACTAAAAATTGTTTAAAAAAAAAGTTTCTTTCACTGATATTGAGTTTTAATGGGATATGTAAAATTTAATTAATTTAACTTATTTTTATCTATTAGGGTCTTTAAATTGTCTCTCTTTCTCACACTACCTTTTTTTTTTGGGGGGGGGGGGGGGAGGGTGCTTTAGAGGAGGACATAGATTAAAAAAATATTGGTTTTCATTTTGCCATTCATCTTTGTCAGCTTATATTTCTTACTCAAGATTACCATATAAATAGCATATGTATTTCCATATTTAAATAAAAACCGTGTGAGGGCAGGTGTGCATCTGAAAGAGGCCTTAACCAGATTTTATACATTTTTAGCATATTTCCCTTCCCAAGACATGTGAGCTTTGAAATATTTTAACAGATTTCCATCTTATTTTTTTACATGGATATATATTACTCTATTTGTCTGTACGCACTCTCGAGTGTCCTTGTTTTTGAAGTTATGAAACTTCAATTTTGGAGGCCAAAATTAAAAATCTTATCTTCCTTATTAATAGCATTATGAAAAAAATATATTTTTAATAAAATAGGCGTAAAGAATAATATAACATTTATATTCAATATTTCTTTCAAAAAATATCTGAGAAAGATATTTATGAATTTATTGTCGAATATTTTGCAGCCTCTGTTATTTTGAAAATATTGAAACTAAATTTAGTGTACTCAGTATTACTATATATTACCATATTAGTTACTATTTATTATATATATCGCAGCCGCGATTGTTTCATTATACATATTTATATAATCGCTTGCTAAAGATACGGGGTTCGTAAACTCAGGCCCACTAATCCTTTTTCAGAACTATGAGTCAACTACAACTACTAAGTCTGAAGGAACTTCCCCTTCCCCCTGATTGATAAGATCCGTCAGTCTACAGGTGACAGACACATCTAAGACAGTAAATTTCTGTAGAAAAATCACAGGTCCTTCAGGGTTAGATGAGTTAGATGGAGCAGGAACAAATGTCCTGTTCCTGGAAAAACTACCCGATCGCTTATACCAATGATGTAGCCAAATGAATGTGTAAGGCAGGTATAGATCTCTGAGGTCTGGCCAAACTCACTTAAGTACTACACTACTTCATGGCAGCACTTATAATGAAAGTGCTATTAGAATAGGAGGTTGAAAAATGCAAATTCCTTTCTGTTTGGATTATTCATACGCTTAAGTTTTGATTGATTGATGGATGGTCATTATGTAAATGGTATGGGAAGGCTAACTGGACTTTGGATTGTGTCCTCAAGTGCTAGTGATTTGAACTGAAGCAGTGACAGAAGGTGGGTGTCACCTGGAAGAATTGTGGACAAGGATTTGGTTAGATGTTCACGTAGGCTTCGTCGGTCGTCAGATGTATTTACCATTTCATCTTCCGGGTTGGACCGAGTCAAATTGTTGTTATTTGCCGAGCTTTCGCACATCATGTGATGGCTTCTTCAGGGCTGAAAAGAGAATGAGAGTTGTAAAGAGAGATTTTTGATGGGATTTGGACCAAGGATTTGGTTGCAGATTCATTCAGGTGACGACGATCTATCGAGACAGTCAATACGACTTTAGCAAATTAATATATCACGTATATATGATTAAGTATTTATAGCCAATAAGGTGAGCCAATAGATCAAAGGAATCTATAGATATTTAAAAAAAAAAAAAAAAAATTATTAAACGAAGGCCGTTTATAGATCATGAAAGGTGCAAAATAATTTTTTTTAAATTATAAGTATTATGAAAATAACAATAAATGAGTATTAAAAAAAAAATATTCTCTAAAACATTTTTTCCATTTGGATTTGGTGGGACTTATGTGTCCCCAAAAAATTGGATTCTACCCAGTGCCCTCTTGATCATCTTGGTGTGAGGATTTATAGTAGTATATCACAGTAGGGATGACTGGGAAAACCAAAGGACTCCGCTGAACGCCATTAATGAGGTAATGAGGCCGTGGAGTCGGAGTTCGCCGGACCTTGACGCTTTGTTTTTTGTGACTGTCCCTAGCGCTGGTTCAATCGTTCTGACCCAGATTGCGCTCCAGTCGTGTTCATCATATACATGATATGATGCCGTGGACAAATTAAATCTATTTGTTGTATCCTTTCCTTTAATGGCAATCCTTTTATTTTATCCTTCTTTGTGTCTTCGACATTTTAAAATTAAAGAAGGATGCCTATGTTTCTTTGTTGCAATCGCCATGAAGTTTGATTGACTCCAAGGTTCATAATGTCTTCAGAAACCTGTAAATTTCAGCTTATTACCGCTAAATGACCAATACAGTAAATGAATAAATAAATAACTATTTTGATTGTAACATTACATAAGGAATATCACTTAATCAAGGCTTAATTCTTTGAGTGGAACAGCCTTCCTAATACAAATGTATTCTATACAAGAAAATATTATCTTGAGGTAATATGTTTTCAATAAATATGTTATAAAATTAAATTTTACTATTATTTTGTTCTATATATTTTTTTCATAGTGGTAATAATAACGAAGATATTGAGAGTTTAATTTTTTATCTTAACTTAACCCCCTCCCCCACCCTTCCCTTTGGTTGATTTCAGATTAACGAAAACATCGAACGGCTTTTAAAGAACAGCTTTAATACCGAATTTAGTTTTATTATTTAGAAAATTGTTGACGCTTAAACGCGGTTGTGGACGAATACATCTACGGGCCTTATTTATTGTTTCTTCTAAGTAGGATCGGTTAAGATCTGTTGAAAATTTCCAAGAGTCACGTCATGGGACTAATGGGAGTAGCATGATTTCCCCAAGGAAATTCTGCTGAAAAGAATAAATTATTTCATATTAAGAAGAAAATTATATGTTAACATTACATATTCACGAGTGTCCGTGAATATGCATGCGCGTGTTTGCGTGTATATATATGTGTGTATGTAATATATATACTTTAAACACTTTACTTTATTGATGAATTACATACTAATTCGGGATGATGGCCTGCATTTCGTTATGTGTCCTCAAAAGATATAATAAATATGTACAAATAAAATAATAATAATTCGTAAAAAAACAATTAGATAAAAATAATAGTAAAAAATAATTAAAAACTAACAAAAAACTGGTATGGTCTTTGCGTTATTGAAAAACTAGCCAGTGTCAGCACTTCAATATATNTAGTCATCACATTTTATTAATGCTAATTTATTTAATTACAATAGCTGATATTTTTCACTTTAAATCACCGGAAGTTTAAAGTCGATTTTCAATGACGTAACGTCAGAAATCTAGACAACCAGAATTGAAATTTGATATTAGTGTCATTTTAGATGTATTAGAACCTTAAAAAAATCGATGGAATGTTTTGTACAATAATAATCATGTAGGTTTCAGATATGATTTATGTATTGATATTAATAACCTCAGTATTATTAATAAATAGATTTTCGGAAAGTTTGAACGTTCCCAGTTTGTTTTTCCAGAAAGCAGGGAAGGACAGTGCCCAAGGTTTATGCAAATAAAACCCGCCGTTTGTTTGAGGTGGTCCATTGAATATATCGATTTATGTCTGCTGGAAAATCGAATGGACAAAAGCTCTTTGCTTTGTAGGACAGTGCCCCTACTTAGCGAGCCCCGTGGGCAGGACAAGAACGCCTACTCCTTCCTACTCCAGGCGGACCTCCAGATCCTCTTCCAGGGGGGGAATATCTGGAAATTGTCTCTGTGACAGGGCGTTAGGGCTTAGAGAGCGGGAGTCCTCGCTGTTTTCCCTAATCACGGGATTCTCTCTGACTTACTTACCAAAATTGTTTATGAAAATACTAAGCCGCATGCAGAAAAAAGGAATTATAAAAATGTAGTCTCGCTTAACCCATACCAGATTTTTTGGGAACTCACAACACCGACTTACCCACAAGGCCATAGGATGAAGGTAATGAATCGAAATGTTAGGGGATGAAATAATTTAGGTCTCCTTCCATTTACTTTCCATTTAGTATTATATACAGCTATTAATGTTCTCGTGGAAGTTTTTTTGAGAACACACCCATATTTAGATATATGAATATATATATATATATATATATATATATATATATATAATTAAGAATAGGTGGTAGAAAGAGTGCAGTGGACACACAAAAAGAAAAAATTGCAATGAGTAAAATTTTCGGGGAGACTTCTCGCCCTTCTTCAGTGAGGAGCGAAGAAATACTTTTCGTTTTGGTCCGTAGGTATTATTTGTGAAAT
Source organism: Oncopeltus fasciatus (assembly GCA_000696205.2). Classification (NCBI taxonomy): domain Eukaryota; kingdom Metazoa; phylum Arthropoda; class Insecta; order Hemiptera; family Lygaeidae; genus Oncopeltus; species Oncopeltus fasciatus. The sequence goes on from KZ807079.1 coordinate 446,611, forward strand.
TCGCTCAAGACATACAGTCTGCATACAGGTGAGCCTCCCTTAAAGCTGGACATGCTCTCGGATCTGACCTCGGCGAGCGCCTCTCGGACTGCAGGGGTCGAGGCTGTAGTTCCCAGCGAATACCAATCCAGACATCGGTATGCCCCTCTCGCCTCGTCCATTGGTCAATAACGAGTGGCTTATTACATCTCATCCATTCCTCGCCATCTCGGCTTCCTCCTCCTCTCCTGGCTACTCCTTCTGTATCTGCCATCTATCCTGAACGTGTCCTTGGATCACTTACCCCCGTTCGCGGCTACTTAGGGGGGGGGGGGGAAGATTTTTGAAATGAATCAGGAGTATATACAAAAAAAAAAATTATTATTTATTTTACATCAGCCAATAGCTGAATATCCTGAGAATGTTGGAACGTTTTTAAACAGGTTTTAAAATGGTTAGCTGCCCATTCTCCCGAACAGGATTGGAACTTGTCCCAGAATTTTTAGTACAAATGGAATCAGATTAATATATAAGTAGAATATTCATATATGTAAAAGGAGAAAAAAATATACAGTTAAAAAATAAATAAAACCATTTTCAGGGCTTACAATAATAAAATAATTTCCCGCCATTCAAGAGCTGTGCATAGTAAGCGAATTTCAGAAGTGAATGATCATTAAGGAACGAACTGGAAGCCAGCCCGGTGCACTGGTCCCTCCTAATTGCATACTCAAATATCTTCCATAATATAATTAATTATTAGATGATTTTAGTTAGGGTTCGGTCAAGGTAGATCCAAAAAAAAAAAAGAATACAAATTTTAAAAAAGTGTATTTTTTTTTAAAGATTATCCCAACTAAAATCATCTAATAATAAAATCTACGGTCAAAAACTCTCCATCCTTTCATAATATATTTCGAAAAATTGTATTCCTTAGTCATAGAGCATAACTGTTAGAAAACTAAAATTTTACACCTTATGTTTATATATATATATATATNTTGGTTCTATATTTCACGCATCTCCATATTTGATTGACTTAATCAAAGTCAATCATTAAATGTTCAAGAAGATCTACTTAAACACAATAACGGTCAAGTTCATTAGTATATATATATATATATTATTTATGTCTAAACGAAACTCACAAGGAAAATTAGTAATTGTGAGGAGGTCACACCTAATTATTCCATCCTAATCTGGTAACCCACAAATTGGCTGAATCAGTATGAAACTTATCAGATGTATACTCAATAATCTAATTTGGGAATATTTTTTTTAATAGCCTTCGGTGGGGTAGAGGTCAGGTACAGAACGCGTGACTGTTTTTAAAACGAAGGACATTGCATTATCAATATTGTTTGTTTTTCTCTCTTATCCTTTGCTCCTGAAGGATTAATTCACTTTGTCTTTTCCAAGCGAACCCAAATTTTCCGTAAACTCATCCTTGTGCAATCCCGATAGGACGTCCATGTTGAAAGCCCCAGGAGACGTAATGGTCTCAGAGATTGCAGATCTCTTTCGCCACAGAGTCCAGAGATATCCATCGATCTGTGTCATCTGTTGCATTCGCTGCGGGCTCTGTTGAAGTGCTAACAAAGTTTCGAATCCTCCAAGAGTAGATTGTTATTACCCCCATTCGATAAATTTTCCGTGTATATATATATTTATTTATGTATTTGACTGTATATATAAAGCCATTAAATTACAAGATGTTTTATTAAAAACAGAATGTAATAAATAAAATTTTGTAAATATTAATTTTGTTGTGGTATTTAATCCCACATTAATTTTAAACAATAAAAGCAAGGTAATAGGGAGAAAAAAAATCTATACTGTCCCAGCCAGGAGTCGAATCTGGATTGCATGCCCGCCCGGATAGCGGGAGATCCTGGTTCGAGTCCTTCCTGGCTGAGACAGTTTAGATTTATTATTCTATTCCCTTGCATTTATTGTAGCAAATAAAGATTTTTTTATTTTTAAAATTAAAATTAAATGGTTCATTGAGAATTACCCACACATTCTTGTTTGGGACAAACATTTTTGGTAAGGCAAGAAGAAGAAAAAAAACAATATTCACGATAACATTCTCCAATACCTTTATTCCTGCTGAATTATCAAATAACTGATTTAGGCATATATTTTTTTTGTGGTATTATACCCTCATAAATTTTTAGTTCAAGAGAACAGAAAAAAAAAATGGAAAATGCGCCGGCCCGGATAGCAGGAGATCCAGGTTCGAGTCCTGGCTGTGACAGTTAGACTTTTCATTCTGTTCCTTTGCACTAAAAAATGTTAATATTTACGTGAGATTAAATACCAAAAAAAATTAAGAAAATTAAAATTAAAAAGTAAATAAAGTGAGTCATTTAAACAGCTTGACAATGTCAGCTCCTCCGAACATATGACGATATATTCGTCTGCCTCGGAGGTTAGACTCTCGACACTAGTGCGGGGAATTTAATAACTTATCAGACTTGTCTCGGTAGCATAAGTGGCAAATGCAGGAGATGGCAGGAGATAAAGGTTTGAGTCCTGGCTGGGACAGTTAGATTTTTTTATTCTGTTCCCTCGCACTAAACATTGTTAACTGAATCAGAGTTTTTATATATTTATTTTTGTTTATATTCGTAATTTGCAAATTTGTTACATGATCAATGTGTGGCAATGTTTATGTATCGCTACACAAGGAGACGTATTGTTTATTACAGCTGATTTGCCATGGGTATGGTCCTCTCCCCCCTCCCACCACACCCCTCCCATGGGGGAAAAGAGATCGCTCCATTCCTACAGGAGGCAGTGTAGACCCCCCCTCTCACCCCATATATAACAGCTGCCTCAGTCAGGTTATGTAAGCCCGAAGGTTGTTCAGCAGGCCGTGTCTCTCCTGACCGACATAACCTCCCCTTACCCCCACCCCATTCGGCCACTTAACTCTCAAACGGCCGGGCTCTTTCATCTTGCACTGCGGCTCTGCACAAAATGCACTGGCTAAGACTGAGGTTAAAGGCACTGGTTCAATGCCTCTGACCAAGGTCCAATAGTTTTTTTTCTTTCTTTTAGTGTGTGTTTTGTCTTTTAATACTTAGATGAGCCCTTGAGTGCTCCTGGAAACACCCATGTTTATTTGGATACCATTCTTCCTTAAATGGTAAAAAAACAAAATCAGGCGGCCAGGACGGTGCGTTGACCACATATCTTTTCTAGTCCACAGTAAAACGAGAATAAACACATTCATTGCCTCATTACAACCTTCTTTATCTATTATTCATATACTTTCAGAACATTTTAGACTATTTAATCTTAATCTTTAATTTAGTTTAATTCCCGCCAATGATTAGAAATGTTTGGGAAAATGTCGCCATCTGTAATCTTTCTGGGCTCTATTCAACGCTTTTCATGTTAATATAGATCGCCCTTCCTCATGAAACCTCTACCCCCACCCCTAGAATTTCCTGCTTCCTTTCCAAATCGGCGGGGATAAGTAGATGGGCTAATTGGAGTATCGCGGTGGCCATCATAACCCTCCCGGTATATACGATAAATACCCCACTATTTAGGCCCAAAAGTTCTGTCAAAATGGACGCTCTCTTAACTAACAGGCTCAGAATTCACAAATGTTGCAGAAGAAACAAATGGTGCTATCCATCTGTCCATTAATCTACCAAGTTGATGGATTTGCGATGAAATGTAGTACGACTATTTGAGATTCGTTCACCGTCATTATATCAATTGGTGTATATGGTAGGACTTAGTCGATTGTCACCTGTTCCATTGACTTATTATACTTTTATTTATATTACAAATACCGAATATGGTTATTTAAAGAAAAACTTGCGCACACTAGGACAAATATATATAAATACATTTAAAGAATCGTATTTTTAGGATTTCCAAAGTAGGATCGGTAAAGACCTGAATATTACTGAAGCTCTCTTACATTCAAAATACAAAAAAAAAATTAATTTGGTATTTTGGGTTCATTGCAATTCGTTGAATAAATTCATTTTTGGTTGAGAAGGTGCAAGATTTATAGAGGAAAGACAAGATTTTTATTTAATTTACAAAACGATAATTCAATATTATAGGTGTACTCATTGTACTCTAAATTACATTCATAAATATCTTACAATGTTTTTTATTTTGTTGTTTTTTTTTTAATCTGATGAATATAAATTTATAAATATATATGTTTTTATTGGAGATCGGTCAAGGTTGATCCAAAAAAAAATTCAATATAAACAATGTGTATTTTTTAATCATCTATCGACTTTACGCTTAGATTGTAAGCCAAAAATAGGGCTACCTATCATGAAGACAAGAGGGGACTGATGTAAAATCATTCATGAACATGTGATCCAGGTGACAAGACGTCCCCTCTCGCCTTCATGATAGCCCTGAAGATGGCTTGCAATATAAGCCGAAACGCCGGCAGATAATTTAAAAAATACAAATTGTTTATATTGTATTTTTTTGGATCAACTTGATCGAACCCAAACAAAAATCATCTCTACCGATAATCTCTACGGTCAAAAACTCTCCATTTATATTTAATTTGATACTTATTTAGTTCAATACTTTTTGTTTTCGTAACGCTAACAATAACTGAGATATTGAGATTTATAATTTTGTTCCCTTTCCTCTAATCAGCCATTAAGAAACTTTCATCCAAAAGTTTGTCAAAGTAATCTTAAATGCCGAATTAGGTTTCATTATTTTAATATATTAACTGCGGACGCCAGAACGTGCTCTAACAAAGATATATATATATTTAAATTTGAAAGGATCATAGTTTTATTTTTTGCTAAAAAGGATCGGTATAGATTAGGTGAAATTTTCCATTGGTCGCGTCATGGTACCAAGATACATTAAATCTTGTAAAAAGGTACGATATATATATATATATTATTTATGTCTAAACGAAACTCACAAGGAAAATTAGTAATTGTGAGGAGGTCACACCTAATTATTCCATCCTAATCTGGTAACCCACAAATTGGCTGAATCAGTATGAAACTTATCAGATGTATACTCAATAATCTAATTTGGGAATATTTTTTTTAATAGCCTTCGGTGGGGTAGAGGTCAGGTACAGAACGCGTGACTGTTTTTAAAACGAAGGACATTGCATTATCAATATTGTTTGTTTTTCTCTCTTATCCTTTGCTCCTGAAGGATTAATTCACTTTGTCTTTTCCAAGCGAACCCAAATTTTCCGTAAACTCATCCTTGTGCAATCCCGATAGGACGTCCATGTTGAAAGCCCCAGGAGACGTAATGGTCTCAGAGATTGCAGATCTCTTTCGCCACAGAGTCCAGAGATATCCATCGATCTGTGTCATCTGTTGCATTCGCTGCGGGCTCTGTTGAAGTGCTAACAAAGTTTCGAATCCTCCAAGAGTAGATTGTTATTACCCCCATTCGATAAATTTTCCGCTTACATTATTTCGCATATCGAATCACAATATCGATACTTTTCCTATAAATAAGCTCGAAATGTTTCTCTAGACTTGCCGGGATGGAACAGTAGAGGAACACTCACATCGTAGTACATTTAAAAAAAAAAAAAAAAAAAAAAAATCTAAATAATGGTTAGTTATAGCACATAAACATTAGAAAATTACATTTTACTCATATTATGTTATATAAACTTTTGCTAACACAAAACAACAAAGATATTACAATTATAAATGTTCTTCCTCAAAAACCCCCACCTCTTTTGCCTTTATCCTACTTCAACCTAAAATAAATCCCTTCAAAAGTTTATAATGTGAAACATTAATGCCGTATTTAGTTTTGTATTTTAAGAATAAGTAGTCCTACTCCACAGTCTAAGTTGCATTCTTAATTTTTTTATTATTATTTTTTATTTTTGAAACATTTTGTNTACGTTCACTGTCACGGTCTGTATTCAACTTCATTCGGCCAGAAGATGGACAATGTCCGAAAGCGCTCGCCAACAGAAGATGGTTTACAGAAACCAATGAAGACGGAGAATAAAAGGTAAGAGAGTTTTATTTATTACATTCTGATAAATTAAAACATTTTTTAATCTGATCACCACAATGAATTAGAAAAAAAAAATGACATTCAATATTAATCACATGAGGAGAGAAGGTAACTAATAACTCCACTCTCAAGTTAAAATTAACGTGGGATTAAATACAACAACAAAAAAAAATTATAAAGTTATAAAATTACCTTTTACATAGATTTTTTCAGTATATTTCAGTATTTTTTAAGTATTTTTCAGTATATTTTTTATTTTATATTTTTCCCATTTATTGTTATATATATCCCATCGGGAAATCTGCTATTCACGTTGGCAGTATGACACGGATTTTGAAAATTTCAAAGACCCTATATTGGGAATGACAAAAATGTGGTCCGTTATGTGTACATTGTGCGTGTGAGCGTGCACCCGTGTGTGTGTCTGAACGCACTATTTTGTCCGCAATTTTTGAAATAATTTAACCAATACGATGTTTATGTTTCTTTTCTCAAGGTTTTTCAAGGTATTAAATTAAATTAAAATTAAATTAGATAAACTTTTAATTTTTAAATCTTTGTTTCTATTATAGTTCGGAAAATATATATAATGAAAATCGGTGTGAAATGTGATTTTATAACATTTATGATAAATATCATTGGAGATAAAAGGCATACTGAGAAAGATATTTATGAATGTAATTTTCAGTGTTGGTTGGGAGCTCAAATTTTTTAAATATAGGAACCAAATTTGCTATTTAGACTTTTCACTTGCAAGTCCTTAAAAGTATTCGAATTTAGTTGACATCGAGGGGGTATTTAAAAGGATTCCAAAATTTATATTTTTGTTGTAAATTGATTATAATCGGTCTAAAGTGTAATTTTCCAACTTGTATGCATCGTAACATTTCTACGAAAAATGCATATTAAGTTTGAAATTTACGAATGTAGCTGCGATGGCTTAGTGTAGCACTAAATGGGGTAGCCACCCACTCTACCCTCCCCTACTCTTCCTTCCCGGCCAGTCTAGAGCTAGCCTTATAGGTCATGCCTCTTACACTAATTTTTCTCTTCGACTTGTAAATTAAATGCAGTCATTTACTCTTATTTCTATCCATCCTTAAAAATTTTTTTTTTCTTTTAAGCTATTAAAAACTTATTGTCTCCCGACATTTAGTTATCGTAAAAGAAGGTTTAATATTAAAAAAATTGTTTTGGAAGAGAAAAATCTGAGGTTAATGAGGATTTTGTTACTTTTTTGTTGTAAACACACAGGTTTGGAGTGTGTTTGTGTGCAAACTTTACCCTAATTTTTTATATCTACTCTGATGATCGCCTTTGAAAAAATAAATTTCTAAAATTGCATCTCATCGGATAAGTTACAGCTACTATCACTAAATTTGTGAGGGATACTAATTTAATTGGAGGGGATACGACCCTAGATGTGCCATGATGGAATTAATTCACCCCCTTTTTATATTCACTCCTAAAATAACCCCCTCATTATGCCACAGTTATAACTCCCACGAACGTGGTATTCCCCCTCCCCCCCCCGTTATTTATATGCGAGTGGCACGTACGGATCTAATTACTTATTTCGTAAGTCTTACAAGCGACGAGAAATGTCGCTGGAGATGCATATTTCACTGTAAAAGAAACAATAGTTATGCCATGCCTCAAATAGAGGTAGTTATATAAGTAAGTTACTTCCATGAGGTAATGACTCGAAATAAATAAATTCGCAACGTTCTTGCAGCGCACTCTAGATGTACGTGCTACGAGGTAGTCAAGATGAAGTAGGCAATTGATCAGTTAGGCTGGCTCTATGCTGGTCGAGAAGGAAGAGTAGAAAAAGTTTTCAACCATCGAAGTTGGTCACATTCGTGAATATGCCATTTGGTTAAATTTTGTAAAACAAAACATTTAAATATTACACATTATACCAATAATATTCTGTAACATCTTTCGTAAAATAATTATAACGAATATATCGCGATTATAAAATTTGACCGTCATAATTCTCATCCGATTTTAGAAAAAAAAAAAAACTCTTATTCTTTAATAATGATTTTAGCTGAGATATTTAGTCCCACGATAATTTTATACAAGAAATGCAAGGGAATAGAATACAAAAAATCTTACTACCTCAGCCGGGACTCGAACCCTGGTCTCCTGCTGAATAACTGCTCAAGAAAGCAAGAGACTCGGGGTTCGAGTCCCGGTTGAGGTTGTTTGATTTTTTGTATTCTATTCACTTGCATTTCTTGTATAAAATTAACAAGGGATTAAATACCACAACTAAAATCTGTATTTAAAATAAGAATTATAGGGAAAAAAACGAGAGTCTAACAAATAGCCGACAAAGTTTGTTCCTTTCAGCTTAAGACGATATATTACTCGGGGGTTTAGACTCGGAGTAAAGTGTGGGGAGCTGAAGAAATTATCTAGCTAGTCTCGGTGGTGTAATGGTTAGCATACTTGCCGAGGAAGCAGGAGACCTGCGTTCGAGTCCCGGCTGAGGTTGTAAGATTTTTTTATTCTAACTTCCCTGCATTTCTGCAATGTTGGCTTCAAATTTAAAACTTCTATCCGAGAAAGGGATAAAGTAATTAGAAATATAACATGAAATTGTAGTCAATGTTATAGAACATTGAGATTGTAGTCACGGAAGACACTATTTTGTATTAAGGAAATAAAAATACTTAGTGGCTTTAATAACTCCTTCTTGCCGAAGATTTTAAGAAAAATATTGCTGAATAGTTTTTTTTTAAATATATAATATTCTAATTTATTAAATTATTTTGATAATGTTATAAAGTATGAATGTAGCAGAAAATTAAATGAAATGATTGCTACGTTGGAAATTCTAAAATAAAAGTAATTGAGTTACAAATGATGGAAATACATGGAAAATACGCCTTCATGATAGCCCTGAAGATGGCTTGCAATGTAAGCCGAAACGTTGGTAGATAATTAAAAAAATACACATTTTTTTAAATTGTATTGGATTGGATCCTCCTTGACCGAACCCTAACAAAAAACATCTAATAGTGAATAATTGGATTTTAACACAATTTGGACCTCAATGGTTTAATTTTTATTTAAACAGAATAAAAGTTAACATATTTTAAAAGATTTTTCTAAATTATATTCTTTTTACTAGCAGTGTCGTAGCATTAGGAGTGAGGGGTTATCCTAAAACCATTTTCTTAATTACAAATACTTTTAAAGCTAAAAATTACTTTAATTAAAACTGATTATAACTTGATTATTCTTTTACATTATTAACTATATGTACAATAAATAAATTAATTATGAGTAAGGTTTTAGATCTAAAACAAAATAATTTTAGAAACATATTCGCAGTTTAGCAGTTACAACTGCAGAAATTCAACAAATCCAGCTACACGATATTATTTTTTAAATGTGAATGAAATATTTCATTTTTTTTGTTATTTAAAAGTCAAAGTATTATTGATTTGTTAATTTCGTGTGTAAATATTCATTAGCTACGTGGCTGAGGCGTAGAAGAAAGTGACAAGTGCTACATGTAGTGACGGCAACAGCTTTGGGGCGTGTTGCATTTCCTTGTTCCTCGTTGGAATGCCTCTTTGTCGCGATCTCTTCCCGTACTTGTCGAAGGGTAACCGGCCTTGCGATTGTAACCTCACTGGCAAGGCTATATATGGCTTCAACAGTCTCCGTGCATTGTGTTAATAAAGGAAAAAAAAAAGGCTAGCATATGCAATATAAAAAACTAAAAACTAAAAAAACGATATAACCTCGATTATATCGTAGCTTATTTCAGTATATTTTTAAATTGTTTTAAATACGTTTTTTAGTTAATACATTTACTTATAATAGCTATGTAAAAGTACTTGTGGTACTTTTATTCTCTATAATTAACTCCCTAAAAATTATGGCAATCGAGAAAATTATAAATTTTCAATAACCCCCATTAGTTACCTATAGCATGATTTCTAAAATCTAAAATTTTTTGTCTATCAAAACAGGTAGTGTGAATGAAATTCATTGTCTCGGTTATAGTTAGTTTTGACTATCTATATTAATTATATATA
>KZ807079.1:517174-532439 GCA_000696205.2 Oncopeltus fasciatus
GTTTTGGCGTGATAATATATATATATATAATATACCTGATTATATTTGTATTCTTTTTATTTTTTACTCTTTCCCGAATATATCTTTTTATTTTCTTAACAAAATAATTCCACATGATGTAATGCAGTGCAAAAGGTGTTTAGCTAGGGCGTGACTTCCTGCATCGATTATATCATAAAAGTAAAAGTACATTACTGTATGAACTATCATGTATTATTTTAGGTAAGATTAAAAAAAACAAAAAAATCTACATATTTAAAAAAAAAATTAAGAAACCTTTGGAAATCCTAATGGGGGTCACAGTTATAGCCAATCTTGCCGCATTGTTTGACACTATTTCAAGGCTACGATAAGAGGTTCAGACGTCTTACGAAGTAGCGGTCTCTAGAGCCGCAGTGAATGTTTTTACGCCTGTTGCTGTGGGCTGTTGCAAGCTCCTCGAAGGCAGCGAACATTGCACCTCCTTCGAGACTGACAAGGTGTCGGAGTGAAGAATTCCATAATCTTGAGGAAGACGACGTTGGATGAGTAACAAGTTGTTTTGGAGAGTAACACTGAATTTATATATTTATTTTTATTGTTTATTGATCAATAAAATAAATTTCTATAGTTCTCATAATAGGTTTACACGTAAGCCAAAATGTTTAGAAAAATATATTTCCAATGAGGTTAAATGAAGCCATTCGATGCCTGTAAACTTAACTATTTTCGCCTGTTTCTAAATATTCTTTTTAATTAATTCACTCTGATAAATTCTTCCGACGGTATGCCATTTGATGACAATGTACCTACTTTTTATACAATAAATGCAAGGGAATAGAATAAAAAAAATGTACTACCTCAGCGGGTTCGACAGCAGCCATTGTAGAGAGAGGACGTGTTTTGTTAGCTCTCTGCAATTGTTTCTTTTGAAGAGATTAAAAGAGTTCAGTTGTTACCAAACTGGTCACAGTTAAAGATGTAGTCAACCTGAAGACGTTGACGAAGTTTCGAGGAATTTCACCGAAGAACAAACCCACAGCAAGTGAGTGAAATACTCAATTCATTTGGTATAATCCTGAAGATACCGACGGTATTGCACCCTGGCCATTTTCCTTTGTGACTTCTACATCTTATTTAACAATTTTCTTAATGGGTTTTTCTTAAAAATAGTTGAATAATATAAATCAGATAATTACGTATATTATACACTAATTGAACTGTATCAATTTCAATATTTATAAAATGATTGCTCTATAAAATTATCACTCTAACGTGCATGCACACTAAATTATACATATATATGTAAATATATAAATTTTCCCAACTATCCATAGTTCAACGCTTTTGCTGAAAGAAGCTAAAAATCTTATTTTAATTTGTGTGTGTAAAAGTGTATAATAATTAAACGGAATATATATTTTTCTCCTCTTTTGGAAGATTATCGACGAACGAAATAATGGCATCATTAATAGTTATTTATTTATTAATCTTTGAGAGATGTCTGCTAAAATAATTAAAACCCAAAGGTTTAAAAACCCTCAGTTATAAATCACTTTTAATTTCAGCCCTTAAATATTGAGGTTCCAAAGTGTAGGATTGGTCAACTAACGATCTTTTTCTCGTGAGTCACGTGGTGTCCTACCGTCAGACAGTGTTCGCTCGTAGACGGGTATTGATGACTGACGTCACTAACTTGGGCAAACATCTCGTTAAGCATTTCATCCTCGACACACTCACCCCCTTCGATAAACTTTTAAGTCTGCAGAGGGCTTCATCTTCCGTGTCCTGGTTTACTTAACCCATTATTCACTAATGGGGAAGTTCTCTTAATACATAGCCGTGGGAAATGAGGATGATTGAGAAGGGTAAATGAAGTAAATTGGAAGGGAGAAAGGGTGGTGGGGGGGGGGATTCATTAGAATAGGGGGTAGAAATAATTAGAAAGAGAGAGGGAGAGAGAGTGGGAAGTGGTGGGGGGAGCTTGAAGGAGGGCCTTATGTACCCCAACTTCGCTGAGTTCGGAAACTAACTCATCTCCTACGCAAGGAACCTAAAACTTGGAAGCTTAGACTCAAAAACACACAAACACATCCAAAACGTTTATGCTTTTTAATAATTATGTTATTTATTTATATAGAATATACGCAGGTCTCCCAGCTTATTAAAGAAATAAGAGAATATGAAAAAAAAATTGCGTAAAATGCATGACCAACGAAGCTTTGCCCTAGATTGGCGGGAAAGGAACAGTTGGAAAAGAGCTCAGCCATCTTAGTTACATTATTAAATTTCTTTCCTAACTAGCGTTTTCGTAAAAATGTTACATAATAAAGACGTTAAAAATGACATTTATTACCTATTATCTTCCATAAAGTTTTTCGTTACTCAAATAACAATAAAGATATTTTATTATATTATTATAAATTGTGTTCTAGCATCAGATTTTACCAAATAAGAATTTTTAACAATAGATAGAAAAACCTAAACATTGAATTTGGTTTCTAAGTTTTAAAGTAATATGACCCAGCCAATACTTGATATAACATTCTTAATTATCTATCATCATATGCCTTTTTTTAATTACTATAAAATCATTATTCAACGAATTATTTCTTTTAATATCTATATTAACTTATTCCCCACAAGGAAATACATTTATTCAAGATGACATTTATGTATATATATATATATATATATATATATAATCCACTGTTCGGGCCGCCTGATTTTTTTCCCATTCAATAAAGAATGGTATCCAATTTGGGCTGGGTGTTCCCTTGGTGCACACCAAGAATCCTCTGGATCGCAACAAACAGAAGGACAGAAATAAAAAACTTATTATACGCTGTGAGCATTGCACCTGGGATTTGGCTCACGAATCATATATATATATTGAAACACTCATGGCTGCGAGATACAGTAATGGAGAACAGGTGGGATAGAGAATGCAGAGGAGTAGAGTCTAGTCTCTATTCGCTCCTCACCGACGAAGGGCGATAGATCTCCGAAAACTTTACTCCTTGTGATTATTTATTTTTCTGCGGGCACTGCACACTCTATTCCACCTGTTTTTGATATATAAATTGAAACACTCTTGGCTGCCAGANTTTATTTAATTATTTATATACATACATATGGAAAGTGTCTGGGAAAGTGTCAAGGAAATTCGCCTGGGATAGGTTATGTTATGGTTACAAGCAAATTCACTAAAATCTTTAGGGGGCCCCCTGCGGGATAGGACCTCTTATGACGTCACTATCTATGGGGAAGGAAATTCTCTTAGATCGCTGGGACTCCCTGGGGGGTAGGTCGCTCCTATGACGTCACATAGGATGAGTTAGAAAATTCGCAAAAATCTTTAGACGCCCCCGGAGAAGTAGGACGTTCCTAAGACGTCACAAGCTCAAGTGATGAGGTAGAGGTAAGACCCCGAGCGCTGCTACTTTGACACAAAGAGGTATATATATATAAGTAAGNACATAAAAATATTAAATAAATTTATTAAAGGTAACTTTTGAAAAATTTCTTACATCAAACTTACTATTCTAAAGGTCCTAACCCTAATATTAAATAAAAAAATAGTCTTTTCAAAATTTGTTTATATGGATTTTAAATGTTCTGGTGTCTAAAATTTTAAAAATTAAGTAAACAAATTACACAAACCACTGGATATGTTCGAAAAAAAAAATGGTTTTTAAAGTCTAAAACAAAACTCTGTATTTATGCTTTATTTTTCAATATCTTGTAAAAAAAAATGTTTTTCTGATATAGTTTTAGAGAATACCAAATTAAATTACCGTAAGTAAATATGTTATTATAGAATCATTTATAAAAATAATAGGTGTTAAATGCAATTTTTTTACAATTAAAAAAAAAATTACCTTAATAAGGAACGTATAGGGTATATGAACTTCCTCTTCCCGCTACTTAGAAATATAGGTAGTATAAATATGGATATAAATATGGGTATTTATTTTTACTTTCATTGTATTTTTTATTTTTTAAAATGAAATTAACCATTCTCTCTTTACCTCCCTCTTTCCATGCACAATGGAAGATATGGGAAATCGGCTTTATCTTGGCTTTATTTCGTTCTCTTCCCCCTCCATTCTGAATCAGCTCAGTTCAGATAGTCAGCCACTATGACGTCACGTTAACAAGACTTCCCGCAAGCCAATGAACTCCCGAGTGGCTCCCTCTGGACCAGCCTAATCACAAAAACACCCGAATCACACATCTACATATGGCCTGTAGGCCACTGTCACCTGATCTCCACTCCCCAATCGGCCGGCCTAATCACCGGCCAATCACCTCTTGAGGCCATTAGATTGCGAACGGCCATCATTGTCGGAGATTCAAAATCCTCCATCGGTGGCACCGCTGTCCTACAAACTTCCATCGGCCGCTTCCCGAATAACTTATGGGGAAACAAATAGTATTATGTTTGCCTCTACCTTCCTAGGTACTATAATTCTTACAATAATTGAATAAGATATACAACACAACACACATACAACTATGAAACTATGAAAGTCATCTACTCAAGAGAAATTAGGATTATATTCGTTTTTTTTTTCTTTTTAGATTTATTCGGATGATAAATAATTTTAAATATTTTAATGTACAAGTATAAATTGTGAAAAATATGAAGAAAATATTTTTAATTGAATAGTTAGTAAGAAACCACCGTTCACTGTTCATCCGTTCGACTGTTCATCGTTCACCCGTTCATCCGTGCGTCACCATTCACCGTGCATCACATAGTTCATCGTTCATCCGTTCATCATAATCTTAAAGACATCTGAAACCTAGAATTTTTGCAAACATGTTCTAATTTTTTAAATTAAAAGATAATTTATCCACTTGTGCCTTTTTTTATAATTTGTGCATGTGTTTTTATAAAGAGATATTTTTTGAAGTGCGTGATATTTTTCAAACTAAGTGGGCTTTAGACAGAAAAAAAAAAAAGTTGTTGGCAATCCAGACTTGAAATTATCAAAAATTTAATAAAACAGGTATGAGAGGTCTCCTTGTAGGACACCAGAGCAACTGAAATATTTCTTATGAAACAATAAATGCGTGGGAATAGAATAAAAAATCTGTCCCAGCCAGGATTCTAACCTGGATCTTCTGCTTTACCGGAAACCTGCGGTACCTGGATCCACCACAACTAAATTAATATTTATATTTCTTATGAGTTTGAACAGATTCCTGTAATCAAGCTATTAGTATTTGTCCTGTGGAGAGTCTTGAAATATTTCTTGGAGCCCTATATTGGAGGAGCTAAATAGTCCGTCCGAAATGATGTAGGTATTTGCGTGTGTCTCAGGACAGAGGACACGCTCTAGCGTACGATTTTAGAAATACTGATGTCAAATTTTGTGTTTAAATTTGCTTTTTTCAAAGCGTTGGATAAGTTTGACAATAGGTCTAGATGGTGGAAAGGCTTATCAATTAGACCAAACAGAAAAATAGCCAATGTAACTTTCAGATAACAAATTTATTTTTTTTATATATAACTCTTTANTTCTATTTAATCATTGCTAAATTTAGGACCGTCACAGCAGAATCTGTGTTATTGTCTCCAGATATAGTGCTGACTATGCTCTCTTATTTCTCACATGATGTTATTAGTTAACGCCCTCTCATATGCTTATAGATTTATATATATATATTCTGTACATTTTCGATACACTGTAATCTTTTGATGGGGTACATTATTATCCTTGCTCGTTCATCCTGGGACGTAACCCGTCCTCAGAGAGGAGCCCAGGTTAACCCGCGATAGACTATCCGAACAAATTTAATGAACATAATGTGTGCAAAACATAATTTACTAATATCTTTATTCTATAATATTTTTACAACAATTTATATAAATGAAAACATTTAAGAAAGTTATTTCGAGTATTGGATGGGTTTCATTTTTTACATACAAAAATCAAATTTGGTATTTAGGTTTTTCATTGGAAACCCTTCACTTAATTTTTTGTAGTTCAAATCCGTTTAGTGGAGAGGAGCGGAATTAAGATAATTTATAATCGTAATATCTTCGTTGTTTCATTTTTCAACTTTGTTGTGTTTCATTTAAGAAAAAAGTTCATTGGACATAATTAGTGTAAAATTTAATTTGCTCTAACGGTTTATGTTTTATGACAGTTTAGGAAAAACGCTTGTTAACGAAGAAATTAACGTAACTACAATGTAAATATTTATTTGGTTGTGGTTTATTATCCCACGTAAATTTTAAACAATTAAGAGGGAATAGAATATAAAGCAGAATAAAGAGTTTACCGGCCCGGAAAGCAGAAGATCCAGGTTCGAGTCCTGGCTGGGACAGTTATATTTTTTATTCTGTTCCCTGGCACTAATTGTTTATATTTATATTATAGAATGTATTTGAGAGCATCCCTTACTTCTGTCTGTACTGCCAGCCTGTAGCAAATTTTTTTATTCACTACATTTTACGGTGATTGTTATCTCCGGCATTTAAATTAAATTTCCTCATTTACCACTATTTCTGTCTATATTTAAAAATAACATGGGAAATCTGCTTGATGGACTTTTATTAAATTGTAAGAGTTTCCAGAGGGCGTCGGAGCTTCTCTAAATTCTCCTTGGCGGGGGTGTACAAAACTGAAAAGGGGGGGGGGGTTATATCTTCAGGTAGCTCTGGATAAATTACAGTAGCTGGCTCCTGGCAGACGAAAATTAAATCTCTCTCTCGAACTCCCGGAGCTTAATCTTCGCTCTTTTCTAAGTTTGTTGTAAGGCAAGGAGGTCTTTTAGCGAAGAGGAATGAGTTTTTGTCGCACACACGAACGACGCACCCATCCCATTCAATTTTAAATGAGGTTGAATTTTTTTATTTCGAAATATTTTACAAGTTTTTTCTTACCGAAGAAGTCCGTCACGTAGGAGCTGTGTAATCTAAACAGATTTCCCATGTGTAATTCAAGATGGATGCAAATGACGAGATTTAATTTACGAACCTTCTGTGTACAACGGGCGTAAGCGGTGAGCCAATAAGCTTTTTTCTAGCCGAATTTACGCTCACCCGTCGTAAATTCGTAAATTTCTTTCTCAATATGTGATTTTTCAAAAAAAAAAAAAAAAATACTCCTAAGTGGTTTTTCTCTGGTTAGAGAAAATTAACATTAGAAAATAAAATAATTCTTTGCCATTTTTTTTTCACTTAAACAAAAACTATGATATCAATTATATAAAATTTGGTCATCCTCTAAAACCCTCTTCCCCCCCCCCCCCATTTGAGTTTAACTATTCTTGGAACCGTATCCAATAAAAAGCTCAATTACCGAGTTTTGTTTTTATCCATTAAATTAACAGTCACAGATTGGAAATCATGCGAAACATGCCTTTATTAGACATATAATAATTTTTTTTTTAAATTTTATTTAATGAAAATTTTAAATAATTTCATTTTCTCGTAAAAATGTCTTCATATATTCACCAATCCAGAAGAAATCATAAAAATATTAATCATACCGGACAACATACTTAAATATGTAATCTATGAGCAAAATACCTAAATATAGATTTATATTCAGAACATTAGGTGAGGGAAAAATTTTCTCAAAAAATTTAATAAACGGTTTGTAATAAAAAGTATAAATACTGAATTTGGTTTTTACATTCAAAAATAAGTTGACCAACCCAACACTGGAGATCTATTTTTAAATATTTCCCCGAACATGTATTTATGTAAAAATATTATATCACTTTTAATACTTTAATATGCTCTTTTTTATAAATGTTATAAAATATAAATGTTTGATAATTACATTTTGCATCTAAAAATTCTTCACTTCTTCACCAATCCTATATTTTTGAATTTAAAATTGACCCATGCATATATATATATGCATGGGTCAATATGGTAATAATAACAACAATAACAGGTAGTATGAAGAGTGTAGTGAACATACTTGAAGAAAAATTTACTAAATAATGATTTTCGTTGTGGTATTTAATCCCACGTTAAATTTTATACAAGAAATGCATGGGAGTTGGAATAAAAATATCTTGCCACCTCAACCGGGACTCGAACCCGGGTCTCCTGCTTCCCGGGCAAGTATGTTGGCCACTACACAACTGAAGCCTAGCTAAATAATCTCTTCAGCAGGAGACCTAGGTTCGAGTCCCGGCTGCGGTGACTAGATTTTTTTTAATTCCAACTTCCTTCCGATTCTTGTAGAAAATTTTTCTTTTTGTTTGTTCATTACACTCTTTCTCCCACCTGTCCTTATATAAACATATATTTTTCTCTTCTCAGATATAGGATTTTTGAAAATATTAAATTTTTTAAAACAATGTCTAACGGTACTTACCTAATTGAATACCTTGATTTCCTTTTAAAAAATATCTAAAAATGATCATAAGATATTTGGGAATTTGATTATTTGAATGATTAGAAATATATAGAAATTATAAGAGATTGTTAATAATTAATCTATGATTAAGATACAGTGAGTGAAGTTCTAGTGAATAATAGCGTATGATACATCGTCCTCCAAACCCTCCAAGTCCCAAATAAATGATCGATCATTCTATTTAATCATTGCTAAATTTAGGACCGTCACAGCAGAATCTGTGTTATTGTCTCCAGATATAGTGCTGACTATGCTCTCTTATTTCTCACATGATGTTATTAGTTAACGCCCTCTCATATGCTTATAGATTTATATATATATATTTATTTATTTATTTATTTTTAATGGCACTGCCACGTATAAGGCACCATTAGCCAAGAACAGTCTGTCACAAATATAGTCTACTGATTGATACAAGTCTGATAAAAGAAAATGGGGTAAACTCTAAAATAAGGAATACTTCTTGAAGTTTGTAAAGAAGAAATACTTTCCCCCCAGAATCAGAGAGACTTAAGTAGTAGGTCATATCTGAGCTATGTCGGTTGACCATGAATGAACACTTCTCGTATGACTATTGGTTACCTTCTCTTACTAAACGCCTTGTCTCATAACTCAGTCAGGGACATCGCTGATGTAAGCCTGTATTGCCAATGGCTTCCAAATGGAGGAGGCTTCTAGAAGCACCGTGAGAGAGAGATATCCACTCGTTCTGTGTCTGACATGACAGGACCTCTTCCTGCTGGTACTCTGAAGAATCTGGAGTGTCCTCTACTCCATTTTGCCATTCTTATTCTTATTTCAGTTTAGTTACGAAAAATACTTAAAATGACTTATAGTTAATGTTACTGGGCTTAATTTCCACAATAAATAATTAGCGCTTCTCTTTGTAATTCTCGAGTGGTTTTCTTATGTGCTCCAGGTAACACTTCCAGCTCCATTTTGCTATTATTCCTCATTTAGTGGAATATAACATAATGTAAATAGATATAAAAATAACGTAATGAAAATACATTATATATAGTTAAATGCAAGGGAATAGAATGAAAAGTCTATCTGTCCCAGCCAGGACTCGAACCTGGATCTCCTGCTATCCGGGCCGGTGCATTTACCAATTATGCTACCAGGACAAGTCTGATAACTTTATTAAATTCCCAGCACACTGGCGAGAGTCTAAACTTCATAGAAATACGATTACATTGTCCTATGCTCGAAGGAGCTGACATTGTCAATTTATCTATGGTATTTTATCCCACAATAAACATAATATTTACACTATCTATTGTTATCCCTCCTTGGCCTCTATGGCATCTAGTAAGACTAATTTATTTACTTAATGTATATGGTATATAAATTATTACATAAACTATCGACCTTAACTTATGTTTATTTGAAGTGTTTAGATGATATAGTTTTTTATTTATGTCGAGGCCTAAATGAACTTATGAATGTTTCAACTTAAAATGTTTTTTTTATTACTTTTTATCTGAAAGTTTAGGAACGTAAAGGAGCGATAAATATTAGTGGAATTGGTGAAATGGAGAAGTAGATGAATAAAGAGAAGATAATTTGTTGTGGGAATCACAAAATTTGGAATTTTAGGTTGCTTGTCCCTAGGTATTATTTGGTAGTTTATAACCTTATTATCTTGTAACCTTTTTAATAGTTATGTTCTGTGTTAGATTACATTACTAATGACGGGATATATTGCAAGCTAAACCTTTAGCATAAAAATATAAAACAACACAGAATTCTTGGTTTTGCGCATTTGTTTCATTAAACGCTATGCCCTTTTATGTATAATCAAGACTCTTTTCTTATTTTCTGATGATATCTAATATTAGTTCTTTAATGCAGCCTATTAAAACAGTATTATTAATTAGTTTTTTCACTAATACTTTCCTATATTGTATGTATTATATTTATAATATTAGGATGATTAAATTTATAAAATAATGTGTTTTTAGAAAATCTGAAGTATTTTATTATTAGATTTTTTTGTTGGGGTTCAGTCATGGTTGATCCAACAAATTCATTTTTAAAAATACACATTTTTTTGGATCAACCTTGACCGAACCACAACAAAGAATCATCTATTAATAATCTTTACGGTCAAAAACTCTCCATTTTAAGTATTTTATATATTTTTTTTATGCTAACCACATATAGTCATTAGCATTAGTATTAGTTGGGAATCCTTAAAAGTTAATAGCAAATTTAATTTAACTGCTTTCTTTAATTTAATTATTCTATATTAATATATATATATTTTTTCTGTTTCAGGTGAATGTTCTATGAGTTTTCACAATATTTAGTGAGAATAGCCATTTTGTAAGTAAATTCTTAATTTTACTTACTTTATTAGCAGATTTCCTGTTGAGAAATCGAGCTTTTCATTTTATTATTATGTGATTTTTAATAAGTTTCAAAAGGATCTTCACAATTATTCATTACCATTTCCTCATAAATCCATTGGTTATGTTTATATATATATATAATACTCCTAAGTNGCCAGGAAAAAACATCTACCTCAGCCGGGAATCGACCCCGAGTATACTACTAGTGGAGGTGTTGGGGTCAGCATACGTGCCCAAAAGTTGGGTTCGATTCCCGGTTAAGTTAGTAAAATTTTTTTTCTGGCTCCCTTTGCATTTATTTTAATGAAAGTTATATATATATTTTTATACCGTTGGATGAATTTGTTAATCGCTAAATTGGAGAGAAGGAAATGGAGATTTTGAGGTAGAGAAAAATTGTAAATCTCAATGTCTTCATTCTTGTTATTAGCGTTCGTTACACGAATATCTTTGTCACACCTGTACTGTGTTCGGTACGAAAAATGTATTGAACACAATAGGTGTAAAATGTAGTTATTTAACATTGTAGGTACAATGTGAACAGACACCGCCCTGGGGAGATTTCTCCACCCAACACCATTGCCCTGATGATGGCTTACTAGCTAAGCCGAAACGTTGGCCTAAAATAAAAATATTACTCCAAATTGTGGTGTATATTTTTTTTCTTCCTGGCCGAAACCCCGACCATTCTCACACGGTAGTTATTTAACAATGATTTTCTATAACAGTATTGCGAAAGATATATATAAGAATTTAATACCGATTGTTGGGGGAATCCCGGATTACACTCATTCCACTGAAGAAGACCTGAAATTTAGATCGAAACTTTAGCATGAATAAGAACATTTTTGGTTAACAAATCAGTTTTTTTTTTTTCAAATTCGAAGACCGAATGCCCGACCAATCCCTCCTCATCAAATTAGCAAAACATACTTAGCCAGTGTTTGAAAGTTTCATTGTAGGAATAAATAATTTTTTCTATAAAATATATGACTTCTTGATTCATATTATATAATATATATGTATATAATGTGAGAATGGTCGGGGTTTCGGCCAGGAAGAAAAAATATATACACCAAAATTTGGAGTAATATTTTATTTATGCCAACGTTTCGGCTTACCTAGTAAGCCATCATCAGGGCAATGGTGTTGAGTGGAGAAATCTCCCCAGGGTGGTTGTTCACATTGTAAACTGCAGAAAACAACTTCAGTTGTTTTCTGCAGTTTACAATGTGAACAACCACCCTGGGGAGATTTCTCCACTCAACACCATTGCCCTGATGATGGCTTACTAGGTAAGCCGAAACGTTGGCATAAATAAAATATTACTCCAAATTTTGGTGTATATTTTTTCTTCCTGGCCGAAACCCCGACCATTCTCACATGATATTCGAGACGGCCAACCAACTATCAACCATATATGTATATACTTTTTTTTCCAACGTATCCTTGCGTCACTTCTTCTGCTGGATTCCTAGCATATATTTAAATTTAAGGACTATATGAGATAATGGGTTTTTTTCTTCTCTTTATCTTATTGTAGTAGCTATTATTGTGGAACAATATCTAGCATGTAAAAAACATGATTTATTGTTTATTTTCAATGAAATTTTAAGAAAAGTGGATAATAAAGGTGATGTTTAGGAATCAAATATGAAAGATTAATCTGTTTCTTCTTTCGAAATAGATTTCTTCTGTGCAAATTTGAAGAGTGGGCTATTATTAACAAATCATTTGATGAGTGTGATATAGGTAGTGCTTGGGCAAAAGGGTATGAAGTGTGATATAGGTAGTGCTTGGGCAAAAGGGTATGAAGTGTGATATAGGTAGTGCTTGGGAAAAAGGGTATGAAGACTTAGATGGTAACGAATATTCATTTTCTATTATATCATCTTTATTTCTGAAGTTATTGTACATAATATAGTAAAATTATATCTTGATTTTCAAGAAAAATTTTTATTTAGTGTAAGTATTTGGGAATGTAATTCGTAGGGTTGAGCTGTTTAGAAACTTATTCTCTCTCCTTACTGCCCTCTACGCTTTGTATTATCAAATTAATCGTTTACTTATATAAAAACGGTTTGTTTACATAGAAGTGAACCTATTTTTATGTAGCTCTTCTTCCGTTGTGTATGGACTTCTTATTTCGCTGGCCTAACGCAGAGGAGAGTCGTTTTAAAAGCGAGCAGTGAAAGATAAATTGGAAAGTAAATTCGACTGGAGAGACAGGCTCCAGTAGGACTATTGGCTGGAATGTAGGAAGTGGGGTTCGCCAACGAGGGGCCAGGATTTAGCATTTAAAAGGAAGATGGAGGCGTGGGTTCCGACAGCTGTTTCAACTCCGCTCGTCTGAAAGGTTAAGTTGTCAGCTGACTCGTGATCTCTGGGATGAGATGTTTTCACGCAATTGTCACCTCTTGCACGGACCGTTTTTGTCTGTCTCATTCTTGTCTAAAGGGGGATTTGTGGCAATTTGGTACTTTCCAATTCAATCCAGAATCTTCGCAACAAGTCAACAACTTTTTTTTTTCTTAAGAAGTTACTATAATCTTATGGATTCCATTCAATTACAACGTCCCATGTGCCACCTCGTGAACTGTGTACCTGTCCGTCACACATGCGTTGCGTAACGTAAATAGATTTCACACATAAAAAGAAGAGTAACTGAGGAAATATTACTTAAAAATTAGTTACATTCACAAATATATTTCTTATCTAGCGGGTTTTCGTAAAACTATTGTTAGAAATAAAACTTTTGAAAATTGATACAATAAATGCAAAGGAATAGAATAAAAAAATCATACTATCTCAGCCAGGATTCAAACCCGAAGATATATTCGCCTTGCTCGGGGGTTTAGACTTCCAGTAGAGTGCGGGGAATATAATAAATCATCTAGCTGGCTTCGGTGGTGTAATTGGTAGCATGCCAGCCCGGCAAGCAGGAAATCCGGGTTCGATTCCCGGCTGATGATGGTAAGATTTTTTTCTGGCTCCCTTTGCATTTATTTTAATGAAAGTAGGTATATTGTCATCTAATGGCAAACCGTCGGAAGAATTAATTAGAGTTAATTAATTAAAGAGAATATTTAGAAGCAGACGAATATAGTTAAGTATACGGGCATCGAATGGCTTCATTTAACCTCATTGGAAATAGATTTCCCCAAAAGGTATTACTTACCACAACAAATACAATATTTAAAAAAAAAAAAAACATTTTCTTAATATAAATGAAAATAGAGATCTTACGATTGAAAATTTTAAGCTGTAAATTTCTTGTCCTGTTAGTTGTCGTATAACCAGCGTTGTTATCCCGTATGTTTTTGTCGTAGAAAAAGTATCTGTGATACCACTCAAGAGGCGGGAATTTAGTTGATTTTAATTTTAGACTGTTGCTACACTCTGTTGTTATGTAAGGTTATATTTATGTGTAGATATGTGAGGTTATATTTATGTGACATTTCTTGACTCTCAATTGGAGATAGATTTTAAGAAGTGAGGAAGGATGACTTCTTCCTGGAGATTGGGCACATCTAAATGTTTTTTGATGCATTACTACAACTTTTGTTGAAGAATATTTTAGTAATTTATGGCGTTTCTTTGGCTGTAAGTCGACTGTAAAGGATTTTAAGGATTTGGATAGTTAGATTGATATCCAATCCACATTGATAGCCAATCAGAGACGTTTGGCTTAAGCGCAGTAATCAATCAGCACGTCACGTTTCTGAGTTAACCCTTGGTTAAATCCCACCCTCTACCTGGGGTTAACTTTGGCAAAGGAGCAGTAATCTTGCGGGTGACGTATGTGCCTTAGACCTTTTTGTAATTGTTTTTCTTTATGTATTTAATAGTATATTGACAAAATAAAATGAAAAACAAGCAGTAAAGAAAATGTTAAATATGTATTTATTCTCGACCCACGGCACACTAGAGAGGGCGCGTGTTGTCAGAACACCAAAACGGCCGCCTGATTTTTTTCCCCATTCACTGAAGAATGATACCTAATTTGGGTTGGGTGTTCCCTTTGAGCGTCTGCATCATTACAAACTGAAAGAAAAAAAAAATACTGTGGACGGTGAGGATTAAACCTGGGACCAGGAGTTCAGTACCTTAACTACCAGACCACCATTGTTACTTAGGTCAGGAAGCTTATGCATCACGAACTTTTTTCTATAATTTATTTTAAGTGAAGTAATAAGAATGTATGTAATACATTAACAATAGAGTAATAGAGTAATTTCTCAGTCACTTCGTCTACTTTTGTATGCAAATGGATACTACAGTTTGGAACTGTTACGAATACAGTTAAGTGAAAGCGAAAACAAGATAATGTTGTGCACTTATTCTTAATGGCGTCATAAGGACTTGTTTACTAAAAATACATGTTTAGAGAATATTTACGCAAACAACAGCTATTTACCCCATAAATGTAGTTTGTTTTCTACTCCGTCATTTTTCAACTAAACTATTTATTCTTAGAGATTTTTTACAGATCCTTACAGATTTTACATAGGAGAAGATAAAAATATTTTACATAAATGAATT